>JAQQSK010009600.1:0-13024 GCA_028658325.1 Potorous gilbertii | reverse complement strand
CAAGATGACTTGAAGTTTATAAAAGGCCATAAAGTATTATCTTAGTTTCTTTCCGTTCACATTTTTTAAAAAATGCCTCAATGACCTACTTTTTTGTGTGTTGGGGGAATGGGGAGGGGCAATCCTACTTAACACACCTAATAAGGGAAAGAGATAAATAATACAAAACAGTTACTACTTATCTCTGGAAAATGGCCATTATTTTAAGGACTTCTCTTTTGACAATGTTGATAAGATTTCAAAATTTTAAGAGCTCTTACATTTCACTGATGTAGGCACTAGTTCTTCAACCCCCTCACCCCTTAACTGTAGAGATTCCTAAGCTGAGGGTCTGTGCCCTTTTTTTTTCCAGTAACTATATTTTATATGATTGGATAGTTTCTCATGCAATCATATGTGTTTCATTTTATGCAATTAAAAATATTATTCTGAGAAAGGCTCCATAGCAGGGGTGGAGAACCTGCAACCTCGAGGCCACATGTGACCCTCTAGATCTTCAAGTGACTTGCAGACCTCAACTGAGGACCCAGAGGGTCACATATGGCCTCGAGGTGAAATGTTCCCCAGGCTTCGGCCAAACAAATCATAACACCAGAAAAAAAAGGTTAACAAAAAATCTAAGTCATTTATTTCAGAAGTTATTTTGGCCAAATAATTACCACAAATCATCATCACCCATCATAATTATATGTAGTTGGGACAGGATAAAAGAAAGGGAAAAAAGCCTCAAAATTCTTGAGGTATGATTATGTAGACAAACAAACACTGAATGAAAGGGTCAGGAAATAGACTCCAGTCTTAACTCTACCACCAATTTGGCTGCATAAACTTGCACTAGTCTTCTCTCTAGGAAAATAACAGGGTTAGATGAGGGGATCCTAAGGTCCCTTCCAGTTATAACATTTTGTTTTTTGTATAAATGAGCCAACATTTTCAGAATATCACTTAGTATGTCATATATTATATTACAGATCTAATAATCTAGGCTGAAAAACAGAATATTGCATCTTCCAGGAACCCTACCACCAAATGGGAAGCTCTTTTTAAAAAAAATTTTAAGTGTTTTACTTGCTATTGGTAAATTAGAATAGAGCCGTAAACCCTAGTTTTAATGAAGTTTTGCCTTGTTTACCAATCTTTGAGAAATCTGTGTGGAGTCGGAACATACCACCACCACCACCCAAGAGTTTGCAATTGCCAGTACCAATGTGTGGGGAAACAGAAATAAAAATTATTTCTCTTTTCTTTTTTTTTTTTTGTAAACAGTATTTTATTTTTTTTCCAATTACATGTAAAGATAGTTTTCAGCATTCATCTTTTTATAAGATTTTGAGTTCCAAATTTTTTTTCCCTCCCTCTCTTTTCCCCTCCCTCTTCCCCAAGACAGCAAGCAATCTTATACAGGTTATACACGTGCAATCCAAATGGGAGGCTCTTTACATAAGTACTGGCTTTTTCAGACTACAAAGAATGAGCATGCTACAGAACTTAGCATGTTGGCTTAAATTTCCATGGGTATTATGGAAAGAGAGAGGAAGTTCCTAGGACCAGCAATTGCAAAGGTAAAATATTCATTCTTTCTGACATGCACCTGATGTCACTTGACTAAAGCTTGAAACAATGAAAGGAAATCATTGTGACTCTCCTAGAGCCTGTTGAAACTATATCCAATTTTATCAGTGTTGCCTGGCTTAGTGCCATAGGAGATAGAGGTCTGTATTCTCAGCTATTTGCCTGGAATTCCCAACATGTTCTAAAGTAACCTAAGAAACCTAAACAAGAAGCCTGAACGTTATTTTTATAACCGGCCATGGTGGGTGCCAATATGCTGCACGGGGCTTACTACAAACACCGGAAGCTGAGCAGGTCAACTGGGTTACTATCTCCACCTCCCGGAGCTGGGTGTGGGGGTACTGGATCAGAGGAAGGAGGGGAGAAGACAGCTTCAAGACAATAGGAGCCCTGCCAAAGTGTCTGGATTACAGTGAGACAAACACGCAAAGCAATACTTGAAGAAAGGATGCCACTGACTTTTTAATTTCCCCAAATTCCAGACTACGCCTCTTGACATGGCCTTAAGTTCTAAAATTTTCACGTTGATTTTAATCATAGCTCGATTTTACTGGCAAAGGGGACTCTCAATAAGGAAACTCCTCCCTGAAACTTACAGTTTCAGCAAGTTTCCTGGGGTTCTGAGAGGTAAATGACTTGCCTAGAGTTCAGTTAGCGTATCTCTTAGCCATCTCTCTATATTTTCTGAACTCTGAGGATCATCACCATCTGCCCCTCAACTGGAACCTTGGACTCTCACCCTGGGACATCGGGGTGTGATAGATAAGTTTTCATTTACATCTTCCAAATAGACCTCCCCCATACTTCCTAGACATCTGTACATTATATCATCTATACTATGCCCATCTTCCTCATCTCCTTCCTACTGGAACCCCAAATACCAACCATGGGAAAGTTGACTCTAATAGTTAAGTTTTTTGCCTCATCTTGCCCAGAACCAGATCTCCCAGTCTCTTACTGGCCATCTCCACATCACATGGTACTCTACCCCGCTTTCCCCCACCCCAGATCACCTTTTTTCTTCCCCCAAAAGAAGAAAATCTCTTTAATGCAAGGATTTTCATGCTTGCTTTTATTTTATCTTCAGTAAGTACTTAATAAATGCTTTATCTATCCATTTATGTGTCAGAGGTGAGAATTTCTTACTCAGAGGTAAGGTCTTCCTTACTCCCAGACTATTCCAGATGGCCTTTCTAATAAATAACTTAATTAGGAGATGGTAACCACAGACATGACTGTAAAAAGTGGGACTACTTGCTTGTGATATAATGTACTTCTACACTACAACTGCTCAGGGCCTCTTGGAATGCAGCTCCACATCTGATCCATTGTCGTGGGTTCCTCTTCTCCATAACCTCTGGAACCAAGACACTAACAACAAATTCTAGGAACGCTAAATAGGGCAAAATACCATAGGACCATAGGTGTAGAGTTGGAAGGGGCTTCAGAGACTCCTGGTCCAACAGTTTCATTTTTTAGATAAGAAAACAGAGGCTATCCAATTCAGAGTCAGGGTCAGGGCTGGACCAGAACCTTGACTCAGGTTCCCAGTGTAGGAAGAGACTGACATTACAAAATGGAGATAACATTTTCTTGTATGGCTGAGGAAGAAATGTCTTGGAGGCTACCTTCTAAATTCCCAACCTAGAAACCAAGTTCCTTTAATCAAAGAACAAAGCATAATTGAAAGGAAGAAACCTGAAGTGAGGCACCAAAACACAAACATATTAATTTTGCTAAGCTCTCCATTGGATCGTAATGTTATAGGTATAAACCATAAGCCCATATTATCTCCTGAATCCTACTCCCCCTAGCCCCAAGTTCAAACCAATTCACCCAACACTTAGCTCATTTATCTGTGCCCTTTGGAACCAATGCTCTTTTATCGGACTACCCCTGAACTTGTCAGCCAACATTTCTTCTATCTCCTGATTTTGACCTTTTACATGAGGATACCAGATCCCTGAAAGTACTGTCTACTAGTGGCCTCATCTTGAATCAATCAATTCATCAATCAATAAACATTTCTTAAGTGCCTACTATGTGCCACTAAGAGAGGGCAGAAGACAGAGCTCTCAAGGAGTTTACAAATGAATGGGGGAAACAACACATGAACAAATATAGACAAAGTAAAGCTAAATGCAAGATAAATAAAAAAATAACAGAGAGGAAGGCATTGGAATTTAGAAAGGTTGGGGGAAGGCTTCCTGTAGAAGGTGGGAATTTTATGAGACTTAAAGGAAGCCAGGGAGGTCAGTCACAGTCAGTATTCTGAGGGGCGGAGGGAGAGTATTCCAGGCATGTGGGACAGCCAGAGAGAATGCCTGGAGCTGAGAGATGGAACATGTAATTTGTGGAAATTCAAGGAACTCCTTCCCCCATCTCCAGCTCTAAGGGTCATACAAAACAGATAGAAGATAACCTTAGGGAGAAAGGCATTAGCTGCTAGGGAGAAGCAGGAAAAGACTCAAAAGGTGACACTTGAAGAAAACTAGGGATTTTCAAGGTGAAGTGAGAGGAGAGAGCATTTCAGGCATGTAGGGCCACAGTCAGTGCAAAGTCAAGGACATGTGAATTGGACACAAAACTTCTGTTTCAGAAATGTAGTGATTCCAAGGTGTTTGGGAATATCTGGAATAAAAAGAGAGGCATGGGGCATGACAATTTTGGAAGAAAAGCAAATTAAGCCTCTCTATCACTATGCTTAAAATGTTTACAATGCCTTTTTTCCCATATAGTTTGGTTTTTAACTAGCCCAGGTACTGAGGCTCTTTTAAAAGAAAATTTTAATTAAGTAACCAAACTGCCCTGTGTAATATGAGAAGACCTGAAAGAGACAAGGTCTTTCAATGGCAAATAAAACCAAAATATTAATGTCAGTTATTTTCCATTTGACTAATGTCAAGGGGGGAGGAAAATGGATGACAGATAAGCTCTGAAAATCCTTTGCAAGGGCAAGTAACTTAGATCTAGAGGAAAAATGAAAGGAAATAAAATATATTTATAAGTTTCTTCTTGCCCTCTTTTCTTCTCTCTAGATTCCCATTGAAAAGAGTGGAAGTTTATCTTCAAGAACCTCCTTATGAATTCAATGTTTTCTCTTGAATGTCTTCAAAACAGATACTAAGAGAAGCTAGTAACTCATGCAAGTATTTGAGGGGAAAGGGGAAAGGGGTAGTGGGGGTAGTATTATTGTTTCTTAGGTTTCACATAGCAGGCAACTGGCACAAAAATTGTCTGGCACCTGATCATTCCTTCCCATACATAATCAATACATAGTGAAATGAAAACCACAATATAAACAGGATAATTAACAAAGATGACTCATAACTCTAAACAGCTGCTTTAGGTCAGACATTTTAATGCTCACTTTTGAAAAGAGTGAGGTTTAACTAAGAGTAGATCTTCCTCCTCATCTTTGGTTCCTTGAATTTCCTTCAAGGGCTCAGTTCGGGAGCTTGAGCTCTTTCTCTGTGATGGTACATGTCTCTCTGTGTCTTGTCTCTTTCTTTCTGTGTCTCTTCTCTCTGTCTGTAAGTGATTGCACCTCTGGCTCTCTCTCTCGTTTCCCTTCCTCTCCCATACACTACCCTTGTTAGTTCCCTCTGTTAGCATTTACTAATTATTTAATATTCACTTTTCCTGAATACCAAGATCATCTACCCTCCCCGATTCTATCTCCCCACCTTCCTTTCCTCCTTTCTCCCAAGAAAAAAATTCTGGAGATCCTAAAGATTAGAGATTTTTATGGCCTTTGTATCATTAGTGCCCAGCACTGGGTGTGGTAGACAACTTGATAAATGTTTATGGAGTGAGCAAGATGGTGATCATGTAGCTCTATCATTCTGCTAGATGGGGGCCATGGAAGAAAAGTGAAGAATCAGTGAGTATGGGCTTATAAAAACCCACTACTCTGTTAGTAAATTCTGGGTATTTAAATAAGGATAGAGGTATCCACAAGACAAATATAAAAGAGCACCACTAGTTAGTAATGTCAAGGCAGCTTTGGTGGTACAGGGGATTGAGGGCCAGGGTTGGAGTCTGGAAGACTCATCTTCCTAAGTTCAAATCTGTCCAAAGACACTTCCTAGCTGTGTGATCCTGGGCAAGTCACGTAACCCTGTTTGCCTCCGTTTCTTCATCAGTAAAATGAGCTAAAGAAGGAAATGACAAACCACTCCAGTATCTTTGCCAGGAAAACCCCAGAGTTACAAAGAGGTAGACACAACTGAAATGACTGAACAACAACTGTTTGTAATGTCACCTTGGTATCTTTTTACCCCTCTGGGGAACAATCTCCTTCCTGTTAAGATAAGGTATGTTCAAGGGTCTCTCCACTCCAAATGGTGGTTTTAAAAAAGTACTTTAAACCTTTAAAATGGTTTCACATATGTGGTTTTTATTACTACTCTAGTGGTGTTTAAGTATTCCTCAGCTAACAGGGTGGTAAATATTAACTCCATTGAAGCCTTGCATAAATGCAATATTTTCCTTCCCACTACATCCTTGATCCCATCAAGATTAGGAAAACCGAAAGAGTCACATGCCAGTGTTTCTTAGAAAGTATATAAGCTCAGAAGAAAAGCATATATGATGCTTAAACTTTCATTATTGCTCCTACTGAATTGATATAAGAAATGAGAGAAAAAAAACACCTACTCCCAAAACAGAATCTTTTTTGACTAGGGGATATAAAATACTTGAACCCCACCACTACCCTCTTTTAATTTTCATGTTTTTTTTAAGTAAATTACTCTTTTTGCAAACACTGAAAGAAAAAAGTTACCCTAATACTTTTATTCAAATCCAGTATATGGGCAGATCCACTCCCAAACATCTTCCAGGTGAGTCATGTTCACTGTAATCTCCCGGTGAAACTCCCACATCACCCTTCTTTCTCCATTCCTCAACTGAGCATTAAAACCACCTTTAATTTTTTTTCTTTCAAAACTCTAAGGAAAAACTTTCTACGGCGATTCCACGAAAATTTCTGATAGACATTGAACCAAATCCAACTCCATTTCCACCTCCTTCTTTTATTTATCCTTATCCAGACACTCCCTCCGAAAAAAATTCATTCATTTTCTTCCAGTACAACCAGATGGCAAAATAAGGGAGGGGGTCTGTGCTCTTCCCTCCCTAAACCAGATCAACAATCCCCCCCTTAAAAGCAGTAAGACCAATAATTGAGTTTCATTAAAAGTATACAGGCAAGTGAGAAAATCAAAGTGAAAATCAGCCAGTCACTAGACAACTGGGACTTCCAAATGCTCTGAAGGTATGCCTGCCTCTTCTGGGCATTTAGAGTCGAATGTGTTGGGAAGACAGAGGAATGTTTTGGCTAAGCCACCGCTGCTCCTGTGACCTCCTCCCAATTTATTCTAACCCTTGAGTCTTGGAGTTGACATTTTTCAGGACCTTGACTCTGCAGTGAACTTTGGTCGGGGGTTCGGTAGCATTGCAAGCCTCAAGGCTACAGAACTATGCATTGAGTTTTTCCAAGTTTAAGATGAGGCTCTGGGGGATTCCTTTCCTTTTGACCTCAAGCTCCCCCCCCCAACTCTTCCTCACTCTACCCCACCCCCAAACCTCTCCAAAGAAACCCCAGGAGACCAGGAATTTAAGAAGCCATTGTCATTACTTTCAGATTCTGGTTAATTACTTTCCGAGGAGGAGTTTCAGCTACAGCCCACCAATTAGCAACTGTAAACAGCCACTGCAATATCGATTTATCAATAAAAGCTGTTTTGGTTTAGGAAGTCGGCCCCTTGGCCGCGGAGGCCTGGCTCCCCGCCAGCTGGATGATGGCTTAATGACAGGGCTACGTGCAGTGCGTGAGGGTATCAGCAATCAAACACCCAACGTCGTTCCAGAGAACACAGCAGAGAGAAACTGGTGGGGGATGGGGAGGACTGAGGCAGTCTCCTCATACTCCTCAGTCGGGTTTTCACCTGCCCCTCTCCCACAGTCAACAGTCCATTAACACTGTCATTCACTTGATCTAGGAATCCTTATATTCTTGAAAGTCTGTCAACTCTGGAGTTCCCCAGCTTTGAGTTACACAGAAATTAGAGATTTCACCATATCCTTCTGAATAACTTCCTTAGTTACCAAAAAAAATCAGAAAAACCAAGAAACGGACCCAGCACAAGACTATTTTCTCATTCCCTCTCAGGCTACCTTTTAAGTAGCTGATTTTTTTTTGGTCTGGACGTAGCTGATTCTTAGTTAAACTCTGCTAATGCAGATCAACAACTGTTCAGAAACTTGCCATTCCAGAGAATTGTGTCTGGGCACTGAGAAATGAAGCCACCACGTGGTCACAGATTCGACTTGAACCCATAGTCTTTGGAACTCCGAGGATGTCTCTCCTTATGCCACTCTGCCTTTCTTCAGGTCAACTTACTTAAAACAATTTCACAAGTGAAACTTAAGCCAATACCAAATTTGTTACTGAAAGAAAGAGTGAAAATACCTTAAAATAATAAACTAATGGATATTATTGTGGATCTGAGATACCAAACAAAGACCAAAACGAAACCAAAAAGGCACATTTTAAAAAAACTAAAGACTTTTTTAAAAATAGGACTAGTGCACACCGAATTTCCCTCCGAAATTAATCCTTTAACTTTTGGAATCCTTTAACTTCGACAGCAATGTAATTAACAAGTCTTGGGAATCACCAATTAATGGACAAATAGCTCCATTTATTGGTGATTCCCAAGTCTTGCTAATTAATTACAACATCACTTTCATAGCTTCTCAGATTTCAAAATGGTATAGGCTTCGAAATCTACCTTACTTTTTAAATAACTGAGACTAGATACTACATATTTCAAAATAACATTCATTAATTGGTGGCTCCTATAAATACTATCCAAATTTATCACCATAAAATAAATTTAAGAAGTGAGAAACAGGGACCTTGAATATTTTAAAAAATGCTACGTTTACACTGTGTCCTCAATGTTAAATGTCTATCATCCCTCTCCCAGTTGTCCCTTTTCCTGTCCAAAAGTGTCTCTTTTCACTGTACATATTTAAGAAACTGAGATTAAAAAGGATGTTTCTTGATGACATATGCCAAGTCTAGAACAGAGAAAGAACTGTAACTCTAATTCTTAACCCGTGAAGGAGTAGTTTCTAACTAGTCTTATCAAGTCCAGCATCTGGGTTTCTCAATCTATTTACTAAATACCAAAACAAGCTAATATTAAACAGCTTAACTCTTGTTACAAGGCATAAATGATCTGATCCAGGACCTTCACTAATATCTTCCTAAATGATAGAGTAAAATTCTCAAAATGGCATTTTAGAATAAATAGTGACTTCGTTAGTTGGGAAAATAGCTTTCTCTAAGTAACTGTGTCAACATTGTAAGTGATTCTTACAGTCTTAATTTTCATCATTTGTAAAGTGGAAAGAATAGTTGTATTTCCCATTGTGGTGATGAGGAAAACCCTTTGCAAATCTTCAAGTGTGAATTAGTGTTTTTATCACCACCAACTTCCTGGCCTCTCCACTATCCAATTTTCTTAAAATTGACCTTGTACCTGTGTGTGCACAGTGACCAAGTCCTGAAAGTAAACTGAAGGTGCCTAATGGTTGATTTCACAAATTTGGAGGTCAGCTGGTCCATGTCCTCATTTACAAATGTCCGGGGTCCTCTTTGAGAATGAAGGACAAAAAATAACAATAGAGAAGGAAACTGAAGCTAGAGCAACAGTTAAGGGATGTGCCTAAGGTCATACAGGTGGTAACTGGAAGAAATGGGACTTAAACCTAGCTCCTTTCCCTACAAACCTAGGGTTCTTTTCTCTGGTTCTGCTGACTCTCTTCAGGAGAGCTGGCTGCTGCATTCAGCTCTTTCATATTCCTTGTCCAGTGGGAAAGCAGTCTATAAAACTTTCAACCCCTCAATGACTTCTGCTGTTGACTTGGATAAAAAACTGATTCTGATTTTGGTGCAAGGGCAGTAAAATTTTGGATCAAAGACAAATTACTCTGGGAATTTAAAATACGGGGCCACTGATAGAAACATCTAATAAACTAGTCTCATTCATGAATTCAAAAAGAAAAGTTATTTCCCTTAGATCATTTAGGGTGAGAAATTAGACACTTAGTATGGTACATGTCTAATTTGACACAGGACATACATAACACTTAAACCATTCTAAGGATGAAACACAAAAACAGCTTGAAAAAAAAATCTTCCTTGTAATTTCAGTTTTTCCTAAAGACACTTGTGACTTATATATTCAACCTCTACCTGTTGGATATGTATCAAAAAAAGGTGCTATGTTGAGGGGGAAGGACATGTACCTGAATTACCTGGAATAAAAGACAATTTAAATTGAAACACTGAAGTCTGAGGATTCATGGAGGAAACAGTACCTGAAATGGGTCTTACAATGCAGGATTTTAACAGAAAAAGATGTCAGGGACGGGGAACAAGGCAGGAAGGAGACATTCCAAGCTTGGGGGATGGGAGGGGGGGGCGAGGCAGAAATATAGGATAACTTTGGCTGGAAAGTTGTATGCAGAAAAGGAAACAAAGATCAGGCCAAAAGATAGGAAGATCAGGCAGCTATTTATTACAATAGTTGAAATGAAAACCTAAGTGAAATCAAACAGGAAAAACCCAAAGAAGATATTTTAAGTAGAAGAGACTCAGTGGATGAAATATTACCACATTAGGAAAGGCAGATCTTGGCAATTCATTGGGTTTAAGAGAAGAGAAAGGAAACTCAATTAGACAGAAAGTCAAAGTCGAGCCAGTAGAGACCAGCCCCAATGGTGCATCTGTTTTGTTGCCTTTCTATGTGTGTCCTGGCTCCCTCCATTGGTGCACTGTGTATTTATGAGAGGGCATGCACAAAGTGTCTGAATGTTAAGATTACTGATGCAGAGCAGGAAGGATCCTAGTCCAACTCTTTTGTTGAAGATAAAGGAACTGAGGTCTAGAGATGTTACTTGTCCAAGGTGACAGAGGTAGTACCAAGCATCAAAGGAAGGATATGAATCTAGTTACTCAGCCTTCAAAACCAATGATCTGTTTTCCCCAATATTCTATTTCATTAAGTATTTTTACTTAGGGTGAAAAATCAGCAACAAAGGAGTCACAACGTTGAAACTATGAGTTTAGGAGCTGGGAAAGTGACACAATCATGGTAAAGAAGATGGGAGACTCAGCCAGTTTGGGGAGATGATAATGGCTTTGGTTTGCAAATGTGGAAAAGAACGCAATTGAAAAATAAGATACTGGAAGCTCTGGGGAAAGATCCAGAGCAGAACTATTGATTTGGGAGTCATCAATCTCCACAGGAATGGCACCAGAAGGCATGAGAATTGGGGATCAAAAAAGGAAGAGAAAAAAACCTAAGGACAGAATTGTTGGGGGACAGGAACCGTTTAAGGAGCAGGAAGACAAAAAGGGAACAGTATGGATATAGAAAGAGCCTTAGATTTAGAAAATTACATTCAAATCCTTGCTACTATATGACCTGGGGCAAGTTACACCTTCCTAGACCTGAGTTTTTCTTATCTGTAAAATGCTTAGGTTGTACTATATGACCTTCAAGGCCTCTTTTGTTGTTGGTTTTATTTTTCTTGATGACCCCAAATGGGGTCTTCTTGGCAGAGATACTGGAATGCTTTGCCATTTCCTTCTCCAGCTCATTTTACAGATAGGGAAACTGAGGAAAGCAGGGGTGAAGTGATTTGCCCAGGGTTACATAGCTAGTAAGAGTCTGAGGTCAGATTTGAATGATGAGTCTTCCTTATTCCAAACCCACTGTGTCCAACCCAACTGCCACCTCAATAATGTAGAAGAGGATATATGTGTATGTGTATAAATGTATATGTGTGTATATGTATATACATGCATATATGTGTGCATACATGTGTATATATGTAAAATCAGATTACAAGAAGGTTATATGTCAGAGTGCAAAGGAAGAGAGACTTAGTGATTACAGAAAAGAATTTTTGGAACAGAGAATGTGACAAGTTCTAAGAACATAAATAAAAAACCTTTCATGAAAGTACAGTTGAGATTAGACACCTGGTGTCCCAAATACCTTTAATATGTCTTGCAGCTGGAGGGTAGAAGGACAGGGAAGCCAAGGTTGCAAAGATAGAGATTATAGGAAAGCACTGACCTGACTTACAGCTGAGAAAGAAATAAGACCAAAGGTGAGTTGCCAAACTGCTGACAGTAAAAGACAGGCATGTGGGAGAACTGAGACAATGGGAAAGGTAGAACCAGTAGGATCAGAGTTTAGGAGCTTTAAAGTAGGACATTTTTCATCGATGGTGACAATGTTGACAGCTAACATCGAACCACCAGCCAGTTGCCTTAGAGTGGAGATGGAGGAAATAGGAGATCAAAGTGTCACAGTTATAGAGCTGGAAAGGACCTTATCAAGTCATCATTTTGTAGATGAGGAAACTGAGGCACAGATAGGTTAGGTAGCTTGTCTAAGGTTTCATAGCAACTAAGTAAGGCAGAGTATGAACTTGAGGCTTCTTTCCAGCAAGTACATCTATTGTACCATGAGTGAAGAACTTTTAAAGAACTTAGGGAATGATAAGGATGTTTAAAAAAAAGAAAACCGTCAGCACAGGTATTCAAATGTGAGTTGATACCAAAGGAAGTGGTAGATAACATAGTGTCCTCTTTAGGGAGGTTCCTAAAGTCATGCAGTTTGCAAATAAAAGCAAAAGTACTTTCTTCTATACCAGAAAACTCTTCATGCCTTAGTACATACATAATATTAGCTACTCAAATGATTGTTAAGTGAATTATCTACTTAGAGAAAGTTTAACTTTTCTCTAACCTTTCCTCCGTGTCCTGTTCCCCATTACACACACATATGTCCCAAGGACCAGTTCTATGCATTCCATTTCCATAACCAGTTTTTTATAATGCCAGCCCCCCTGTACAGGTCCTCAAACACCTCTTTTTTTTTTTTTGCCTAGAATATTTTAAGTATAACTGCAAGTAAGAATATTGCTGTTAAGAATGCCTTCACTCCCTTCTCTCTCCAGTCCAGTTTTCACATAGTGAGCAAGAATAATCTTCCTAATATAAAAATCGAGCCATGATAACCCCCTGCTTAAGAACTTTCAGTGTATTTTATCCTAAAAAAAGATGCAATTTCCTTAGCCTGGCATTCAGCATCCTCCTTAAGCTGGCTCCAATCTGCCTTATTAGCTTTACTGTACATTGCTTCCCTCCCTCTACTCTGTATTGCAACCAAATGTAGTTTAACTGTTCCTTGAACTCAAAAATGCCATCTCCCACCTCTCCACATTTGCACAGGCTGTACCCTATGGAGAAAACTTTAAATATAATATTTATAATAAATAAAACTTTAATAAATAATTATAACACAACAATAAAATATTAAACCTTTATTATAATACATTATACTATTAGCACAGTATTATA
>JAQQSK010009599.1:0-13024 GCA_028658325.1 Potorous gilbertii | reverse complement strand
GGCGTGCTGAAGGTGTTCCTGGAGAACGTGATCCGGGACGCCGTCACCTACACCGAGCACGCCAAGAGGAAGACGGTCACTGCCATGGACGTGGTCTACGCGCTCAAGCGCCAGGGCCGAACCCTCTACGGCTTCGGCGGCTAAGTCAGCCGTAATTTTGCCAGCTTGCCCAGGAAAACCAAAGGCCCTTTTCAGGGCCAATCATGTTATCTTTTGAAAAAGCTGAGCACTTTAAGTTAACTGGTTTAGCCTAAACTACTGGGCCGTAAACTATACTAACATCCAGGGCTGTTTAATTACTATACTGTTGTAGGTGTATTGCTTGAGTTCACTTAGTGAACTCCAAGGTGTCAAACACACTCCCCTATATTGAATTTCTCTATAAATTCAGGGGGCCGTCAACTCTACATTCTGATTAAACCTCAGGTTACCATAAAAGGTATGCAAATAAGGAGATGGTACTCCTTCCTTACTATTGGCTGTTAACAGGCGCCTGAGATCCAGGAAAGTGCTTGCCTCACTAAACATTTGATACTTCTTCACAGCTTTTGAAAAGTAGTTGAGGCTAAGTAAACAGATTCAGAATTATTTCCAGAATGAGACAAGAGATGACTGACAAAGCCCTCTGCTAGGAAGTTACCCCTAAGTGGGGCTTTGAAAGAAACAGCATTTTAAGAGGCAGAGGTAGGGAGGGAGGGCATTGGAGATATGGTGGGCTGCTTGGGCAAAAGGTGGAATATGGAATATAGAGGATTTTTGTGATGAGCAATAGGTAGCAGTCTCGTTTGCTGAAATAAAGATTAAAGGAGAGTAATATGATGCAACACTGGAAGGGTTCTGGGGAGTCATATTAGAGAGGGCCTTAAGTGCCAGAAATAATTTTTTTTTATTCTAGAAGTAATACAAAAGCAATGAAGATTTTTGGAAGGAGAAATTACATGGGTCCAATATATTTTAGGCATGTCAATTTAGTGGTTGTGTGGCAGAAAGATCGGAAAAGAGAATCAAAAACGTAGAGAATATTTACTGTATTCTATATCTTCCTTATCATTGTATCAATAGGTTTTCCTTTAATTTCTAATTTGTTCTAGTTAAGCTATGGAAGCAATCATACATACTTCTATATCTCTTCCCCGGTAACAGGATACTTAAACCCTCAGGAAGGCCCTTTGTTAGCATAGACCGATTGGTTGGTTGGTTGTGGTCCTTCGTTCTCGAACGGGACCAAAATGACGTCACTATGCTGGAGTCAAGTTACAATGTGTCCAAATGTGACTGATTAGAACAACAGGAGCTCGTAAGCAGGTCAGGCCCAAAAAGTCCGTGTGAACATTTGGGGTGGTTTCTCGAAATGTGTGCATCTCGCATTTCTTTCGAGCCCTTTCAATTCTGCTTTGCTCATGGAGCACGGCCCCTTCTCTGATGAGGGCACGCCATGCTGGGCCGTCCTGTATCGGTGTGTACCCGTGTCTTACAATCGCAAAGTTCTTAAGAGAAACTTTGAGAGTATCCTTGTATCGCTTCTTCTGAACACTAGGTGATCGCTTGCCTTGTGTGAATTCTCCACAAAAGTCTTTTAGGCAAGCTTACCGTTTACTTTTCGAATCACGTGGATAATCTATTCGAGCGCATTTAGGGTTTGAGTACTTGTACATTTATTCCAAACATAGTCGTCAGTGTCAGGATGGCCGAGTGGTCTAAGGCGCCAGACTCAAGGTTGATTCCTTCCCTGACGGAGTGTTCTGGTCTCCGTATGGAGGCGTGGGTTCGAATCCCACTTCTGACACACGAATGTTTTTTCATTTTCTAAATGAAGTCCTATTGGAATCTGGTCTGTGCGTGAGTTCCAGACAATTCCAGCCATCCCTCATGGAGAACCATACATCGAACGTAACAAATCTTAACGTGCCTTATTTTTACGTACATCTCTAGGGTTACTAATAAAACTTAATTCCATCAAGGTGGTGATATATAGGATATTCCCCTCCTTTCCTGGGACCATATAAGTAATACTAGGTAACATTTATATAGCTCTTTAAAGTTTGCTCTTATTGATCCTCATGACAACCTTGAGAGGTAGATGAGGAAACTGAGGCAAGCGAAGGTTAAGTGACATGACTAGAATCATTTAGTAAGTATCTGCAACTGGGTTTGAACTCGTGTTTCTCTAGGCCCAGCAGTCTGTCCACTGCGCCACCTAGCTGCCCCATGATTACAACAAGCAGCCTTAAAAGAACACCTAAAACAAGATATAACATGCGTTGGCCGGGAATCGAACCCGGGTCAACTGCTTGGAAGGCAGCTATGCTCACCACTATACCACCAACGCCTGGCTCGATAAGTAGAGCACCAGTGCAGAAGACAGGAGGACTTGACTTCAAATGTCACCTCAGACACTTGACACTTGCTAATTGTGTGACCTTGGGCAAATCATTTAACCCCAATTGCCTCATCCTGGGTCATCTCCAGTCATCCTTATAAATATCTGGTCACTGGATTCCGGAGGCTCTGGAGGAGAAGTGAGGCTGGTGACCTGCACAGCCCTCCTTCATTCAAAAACAAAGTCAAATGCAAGTCATGTCATTATTTCTCTGATGGCATGGTCTTCATTGGCAATGGAGGATGAACACACACACACACACACACACACACACACACACACACACACACACAATAAGGTAGTAGCCTCTAGGGCTATGAGGAGAAGGGAGAAAGATGCAGAAATTAGCTCCATTTCCTTAGGGTCTTCTGGCTTGGCTATGAGGATACAGATAACCAGGGACATCCTTTGCCCCAGCTGGTAATTTTCCTGCCACTTAATCCCCACAGCAGTTCTGAGATGCCCAAAGCCTGGGTTGGGACAATTAATATTGAGTCAACAAGAATTTATTGAGAGCATACTATGTGCCAGGAACTATGCTGAGTGCTGGACATAAAAATAAAGGAAAAAGACAGACCTGCGCTCAAGGAGCTCAAAGTCAAATACGGGAGACAATAACAATTGAAGGGAGGTGAATAATGCATAAGACTGAAAATGTAGGAGGAGTTCATGTTGTGATGGGCTTTGAACACCAAACAGGGGGTTTTATATTTTGATGTTGAAGGTGAAAGATAGCCACTGGAATATATTGGGATGGAGGGAGGGAGAGGAAAGAGGGAAGCAATTGACAAATCTAGACCTGTCCTTTTTAGAAAGATTAATTTGGTAGGTGAGTGAAGGATAAATTGGAATGATGAGAAATTTGAGTTTGTGTGACCAACCAAAAGGTTATAGCAGTAGGCAAGGGGCAGAAATGGTGGCACAGTGAGTGAATTGTTGGGCCTAGACAGTCAAGGAGATCTCCATTTGAATCTGGTCTCATACAGGTACTTACTAGCTGTGTGACCTTGGGCAAGTCACTTAACCCTGTGTGCCTCAGTTTCCTTTTCTGGAAAATGAACTGGAAAAAGAAATGGAAAACTACTCCAGTATCTTTGTCAAGAAAATCCCAAATGGTGTCACAAAATGTTGGACATTTCTGAACAACAACAATGATGAGGTGACAAGGGCCTATACCAGAGTGATGGTAGTGTCAGAGGAGATAGGGGAACCTATAGTAGAGACATTACAAATTTAACATCAATAGGATCTGGAAATAGATTGGATAAATGTAACAAATGGGAATGAGGAGTGAATTTGGGTGACTAGGAGGGAGGTGTCACCTTCAACAACAATATCAAAATTAGAAAGTGGGGGAAGAATTGTGGGGAAAACTGAGTTCAGTTTTGGACATGTTGAATTTAAGATGTCTACAGGACATCCAGTTCAAGATGTTCATTGTGCAATGGGAAATGCAAGTCTGGAGGAGTGAGAGGAAAGGAAGTAGAGGCATCTATTTCAGTTTTTTCAAGGAGTTTATCCATAAAAGGAAGATCAAGAGAGGGGTTTTTGAGGATGGAGGCGTTTTGTAGGCAATATGAAAATCAATAGAGAAGGTTGGTCAAAGAGAAAGGATGATAAATGGTACAGTCTATTGGAGAATGTGAGATAGAATGGGATCATGTATGCAAGTAGGCAGATTTGCCTTAGCAAAATGGAGAGCTACTTCATGTGAGATAAGGGTGCAGGAAAAGATACCTGGAGAAAGTGTCTGAGTAATGTGAGATGAGAAGGAGGAGGAGGAGGGGAGAAGAGGCCCATTTTAGCAAGTGGCCTCAATTATTTCAGTGAAATATGAAGCAAGGTTCTCAGTTAAGAAAGTGGGAGCAGAGAGAGCGTGGGAAATTTAAGAAGAGATGAAAAAATCTGGGAAATCCGTTATGGGAGTGGGGTATTTTGTCAATTCTGGAAGTAAAAATAATTGTCTTGCCTTACTGTGGCAGTGAAAGACAAAATGACGAAGGAAACAAAGGTTCAAGCTTCTGAGGAAAGCTATTTATTAAGCAATGTATGCCCATTAAATAACAAATTGGGACCAGGTCTCCTCAGCTTTGATACTGGACCTCAAATACCGGAGGAGACAAATATTTATACATTAAAAATAATACAGTGAGACCAATTAATTTAAAAAAAAATTAACCAGGATGCAAAATTAGGTATTCTGATTTCTAATTGAAGGAAAGATTAGGGGTTTTCCAAGTTGGGAGGAGGAGATCAAGCAGGTGTAATTCTCTGAAATCAGAAAAAGAGATGTCCCACTCCCCCCAAGTGGCTATATTCAATAAAAGGAACATGGACACAATATTTCATTGATCAGTACAGGGCCAGATTTCAGATAAGCCATACTGGTTGCTTGAGATGCATTAACTGAGAAACTTCTTGCATCAATCTTTGGGTCTAACCAGGCTTCTGGTCAGTATAACTCAGGTCCTTAGTTAAGCAACAGGTAGAGGTGGTCAAGCTTCCCAGCCATGAAGCTCTAGGTTCAAACAGTGCAATAAAGTTTTTTCATAATTCTTATAATTGAATAAGATTTTCCCACAAGACAGAAATTAAACTAGATTCATAATACAATAGACAAGGAACTGAGCTAGCTCCAGAATTGAATCACAAGAGGGAGTCAGTGTGGTTCACTCAAATCCCACTACGATATGCTGTTTTAATTCCCTCAGTTTCCCTTTTGATTCATAAGGGAGGGGCTAGCTCAATCCTTCCACGGATTGCCTATCTATATGCCAAATCTCTAAGGCTTTTCATATATTCATAATCCGAATTATGGAGGTCAGGTTACAGGTCAAACTATTTAGAGGATTTACTATGAGCTAATTTTGAGAAGGAAAATTTATGTCACCAAGGTAACTAAGAAAACTCAGCAAATATAAACATAAAATAATATAAACAAATATAAAAATGAAACCAAAGGTCAAAGTAATACAAGAATGATCATCAATATGAAGTAACATCAAGTCTTCTTGTATCCTAGTAAGCCACTTCCAAAGTCCATATAATCATCACATTTTGTCTTGATTCCCTCACTAGTTGAGATTGTAATAAGTTAACATAAAAGATTTAATTAAATAGTAAATCAAAATAAATGACAAGGAGAATCCTGCCACCCCGCTCTCGGATTTCCACACTACTGGTGGGAGACAAGACATATGTATAGGGAACAGGCAAAGCCAGTGCAACTCAAGTTCCTAGGGATACATCCCTAACATCACTGCAAACTCTGAGACAACCAGCCCAGTTTAAAAACACAAACAAAACTCTTAGCCTAAAGTTAGTTCTGACGTTACTCTATCTTTTGTTGATATGGGAACACAACCAACTCTAACTCTTGGTGTTGTAACTGCATCGTTTTCAGTAATGTCCAACTCTCCATGGCTCCATTTGGGATTTTTCTTGGAAGAGAGGCTGCAGTACTCTTGAAATCTTTGATGTCGTTTTCTCTTTTTTATAAATTCTGAACTTAAGAAATAAAACAAGCATTTCTACAACATAGCAGAATAGTAGATAATTGCACATGAAACTGCAAATTTATTATGTATAATTTGATGTTTCTTTTAAATATATAATAGTTATAATGCAATTTTTTTCTTCCCTCTCTCCAACCTCTGTCTTAGAGATGGTTACCATTAAACATAAATATGTGTGTATATGTACATGTATACATATCTCTACATATATAAACTCATTCTATACATGCTTATATTTATAACTTCCTTCTCTAGAAGCAGATAGTGTCTTCCTTCATATATCCTTTGTAGTTAATTTGGGTATTTATAATAGCCAAAATGACTCAATTGCTCAAAGTTGTTCTTAAAACAATATTGCAGTTATTATATACAATGTTCTCTTGGGTCTGCTCATTTCGATCTTCTTTACTTCATGCAAGTCTATCCATGTTTCTTCTAAGATCATCAAGCTCATCATTTCTCATAGCACAATAGTATTCCATCACAATCATATACCACAACTTGTTCAGTCATTCCCCAATTAATGGGCATCCCTACAATTTCTAGTTCTTTGCCACCACTAAGAAATCTGCGATAAATATTTTAGAACATATAGATTCTTTTTCTTACTTATCTTGGAAAACAGACCTAGTAGTAGCCTGGCTGGATCAAATGATATAGGTAGTTTAATAGCTCCATGGGCATAATTTTATATTGCTCTCCAAAATAGTTGGGTTAGTTCACAGTTCTACCAACAGTGAATTTAAGATTTCCAGTTTTTCCATATCCCCTCCAAAATCTGTCACTTTTCCTTTCTATCACTTTAGCCAATCTGATCGATACAGAATGACATCTCCAGGTTATTTTTAACTTGCATTTCTCTAATCAATAATCATTTAGAGCATTTTTGTGTGATTGTAAATAGCTTTGATCTCTTCATCAAAAAAACCTGTCCATATTATCTGAAAATTTATCAGTTGGTGAATGATTCAAATTCTTAGACATTCAGCAAAGTTCTTTTTGTATTCAAGATATGAGGCCTTTATCTAATAAACTGTCTATAAAATTTTTTCCCAAATTTTCTGCTTTCCTTCTGATCTTGGCTACCTTGATTTTAATTGTGCAAAATCTGTTTAATTGAATGTAGCCAAAAGTACACATTTTACACCTTACTCTCTATCTAGACCTATTTCATAAAAAGAAATTGAACAGGTCACAAATGAACTTCCTAAGAAAAAAACACCAGGACCTGACAGTTTTACAAGTGAATTCTATAAAAACTTTGAAATCATTGTTCATAAGGATTATATTACATAGAACTGGGATTACATCTATCAGATATTACTTTGCCTCCTATTTCTTAGTTTGCATGTCCTGTTCCTCCTGTGGTAAGCTCCTTCTGGACTAGGCTGGTGACATTTTCATGTTTTTATCTTTTATCAAATAATAATGCCTTGAATAGAGTGTAAAGGTTGAACTGACCTGAAGTACCTGTTTTCATTCATATCCCCTAAGTTACATCAAAACTGGCAATTAAGCATACTATAGCCCATGCCTGGGGCAGCCAGGTGATGTAGTAGAGTGTCAGGCTTGGAGTCAGAAAGACTCATCTTCCTGAGTTCAAATCTGACCTCAGACACTTCCTGTGTGACCCTGGGCAAGCATTTAACTCTGTTTGCCTCTGTTTCCTCATCTAGAAAATGAGCTGGAGAAGGACCTTTACCAAGAAAACCCCAAATGGGGTCACACAGAGTTGGATAAGACTCAACAACAATAAAGTCCACAGTTGGAACAATGCTATTGATAAATTAAAGTTTGTTTCCTGATAACAGACACATATATCTGACATCTAGATATATGGCTGAATTAGTAACAATGCAAAGGAAAGTTAATATTTGTAATACTTGATCCAGCAACAAGTATCAGATACTGAAAAAATCCATTGAAAAGCTTTTTTGTAGATAACACTCATAATACTGATTGGAATGAATATTGAGTCTATCCATGAAAGTTTGATATTGGGCTGGAAGAAAATTGGAGGACAAAATCAGGGAGGTGAATGCATAGGTATTATCACCTACAACAAAAGTAGGATGTGAAGTGAGGAGATAGTAGGAATACTTAGACTCCGCATGTGTGTTCATTCGTCCTTCGTTGCCGAAGAAGACCATGCCATCAGAGAAATGATGACATGACTTGCACTTGACTTTGTTTTGAGTGAGGGAAGGCTGTGCAGGTCACCAGCCTCACTTCTCCTCCAGAGCCTCTGGAATCCAGTGACCAGATATTCATCAGGATGACTGGAGATGACCCAGGATGAGGCAATTGGGGTTAAATGCCCAAGGTCACACAGCTAGCGAGTGTCAAGTGTCTGAGGTGAAATTTGAACTCAGGTGCTCCTGACTCCTGCACTGGTGCACTATCCTCTGCACCACCTAGCTGTCCTTTAGATTCAGTGACTCTGCTTTTGAAGGACCATGCCTAAAAATCTCCCCTCTTTGACTTGAGTGTTTACATATTGTGTCCTCTCCCCAGTAGGATGCAAACTCTTAAGGATAGGGACAGTTTTCCATTTTGTCTATAGCCAGTGCTTTGCACACAGTGGACACTTAAGAAATCTTCATTCATGAAATCATAGGTCATACATAGATTTAGAACAGGAAGTAGATCAAATTTGTTTGGATTGAATAGTTGGGTTGAATAGTCTACCACTACCACAGTGCCTACCACTGAGGACTTCAAATGCAATAAAGAATAAGGCCACAAATAAGCAGAGTCCTTTGTACTCTGCTTTCACCTAGTTTTGGTCTTCATCCTGTGCCATCTCTCCCACCAGCTGTGTAAAGTATTTCTTATTCTAAATTTGTCCCTTTAAGACTTCTAGAAATGATACCACCCTTTCCACTTTAGTATACTATGGTTAGGTGAACAAGTCAAACTGATTTTTCAGTTCAATCAAACCTTTTTTTTTGAGCTGTGCTTTGCATATAACCAGAATTCCATAAATGTTTGTTAAATCATTTAAAATTTACTCAGGCACTGTGTATATAAAAATTAAAAGCTAACAAAATACTTGTTCTCAAGGAGCCCATTTCCATTACACTGACTTTGTTCCCATCTTCTCTCAGTCTTTGGAATCCTCATGTCCAGCCATGAGTGATATCATAGATTCAGAGGGACCTCTAGAGCCTCTCTAGTCCAAGTCTCTAATTTTATGGATGAAGAAACTGAGGATCAGAACAGATTCTTTAAGTGACTTAGATAAGGTCAAATAAGTTTCCGGTAGCAAAGCTGGGATTTGTCCCCCAGGTCCACAGACTACAAATCTAACACTTTTTCTTTCTTCCATTCTTTTCATATATAATCACTCCCCTCATCAACATGAGGGGAGGGGGAAGGAGAGGAGAGGAAAAGGAGGGAGAGACAGAGAGGGACAGAGACAGACAGAGAGACAGAGAAACAGAAACACAGAGACAGAGACAGAGACAGAGAGAGCGTGCACTTGTTCCAGTGTCTTTTCTCATGAAACAATTCTGCCATGACCTAGATGATTTCAGTTGCTCTTCTCTGGGCTGCCACAGGACAGGGGAATATGGTAGAGCAGGCAAGTGGTATGGATTTATATGTAAGGAGAAAGTAACATTTTGCACATTGTTCTCCATACCCTTTTGGATGATGTCTAACATTTTTGGCTAATTGGCAAGTATAGAACATTAGGCCAATGTTCCCAGGCAATAGTCTACAAATATTCCAAGACAGGTATGGCATTACTCAGGAGGGGTTGCCAGCTGTGTATAGAGATTACATGACTGGGGAAATGCCCCAAATAACCTTTTCACATGTTTCTCTGGAGTAGAAATCCTCTAACAGAAACAAAGCTTTTCAATTGGCTGATAAGGATGTTATTGTCCTGGGACCCGGAACATTTTGACTGAATTTCACAGTCAGGCAGGGAAGCACGTCCTATAGGCAGGAAGCTTCTGGGGCTCGAGGCCATGTGACATAGTGTTAGCAGGGTGGCATAAGACAATGAACTCTGCGCAATGTTCGGCAGATGGCTTCCAAAGTCATAGAATTTCACAGCTGTAGGAACCAGCGGAGGACATTTAGTACATTTCCCCGAAAAAGAATCCCCTCTTGGCATAAACAGTGGGTAGTTTTTCCACACCTCTTATGTCTCAGTTTCCTTTTCTGTAAAATAGACTGCTGTCTTCACACAGTTGTAAGGAAGGATTGGACTTAATTGTAAACTGTAAAAAGTTATGAAAACATGAGCTATTCTGGAAGGAAGCCCGGAAAGGGAATGTTGGGAACCATAAATCCCTTTCCTGGGTCATAACTGAAAATGAAAAACTCAGATTGGATGCCCATAGAGAAATATATCCCTTTGTTTCATATGTATGTTATAATTGGTCATGATCACCAGATAGAAAGTTGGAAAAATCCTTAAAGATTATCTCATCCAAATCAAGAGAAAGAGGAGGCCAGAGGACTGAATGAAAGACTCATACATGTACCTCCAAGCTGAAACTCAATACCACAAACGGTCTAAGTGTCCACAAATAATTTCCAGGATTCTTGTATAATCAGAAACCAGGTCTACAGGAAAAGAACACTTTATGGTGGAGGAAAATCTCCAAAAGGCAGCTGTGACATTAACATGGATCAAAAGCTGGCAGGTGCAGATCCGAGCCCTAACTCTGTCCTATGATGGTGGAGAAGTCACTTATCTGAGAACTGTACCTGACTCCCCAAATTGACTAAATTGTCACTAAGTTTCCTTCTGGTTTGAAATTCCATGATTTTAAGATTAATAATGTGTTCCCTATGCTTGGATAATTTGCAGTGTAATCCTCCTCCCCATATTATGAAAAATTTGTCTCTTGTGAGACATGTCAGGGAGTAGAGAGAAGAACATTTAAGTGGGAGTGAATGAAACAGCAGGATTTCTAGAAGCTCCTTTTAAAAAACATCTACTTTCCTTAACTATAAAGCAGGTTCTCAGCTGTATGGCTTATCTTCAGTGGAATGGAAAGCTATCTGTAGTACAATGGAAAGGGGACTCCAGGAGTCAGAGGACCTGAATTCAAATTTCCCCTGTACTGCTTACTTTCTGTATGACTTTCTGTGGGCTGCAGTCTCCAAATCTGTAAAATTAGGGGATTAGAGTAGGTAACTTCTAGTATTATATTCAGTTCTGGGTGTCAAGTTCTTAAGACAAGCATGGATAATTTCCCAGAAGAAGGCAACCAGTGATTCATACCTTATTAGCATCAGCTGAAGAAATAGGGAATAATTAGCCTGGAGAAGAAAAGGTAAAATATAATAATATCTTTAAACAATTGGAAGGTTGTCACTGAGAAGAGGCATAGACTGTTCAGCATTGCCCCCAGGAGGAAAAATTGGTAACAGTGGATAAAAAGAAGTTGTAAAGAGGAAATATAGGATTGATGTCAGGAAAATCTTCCTAACAATTAGGCTTAGGCACCTCTGGTTTCCACTGATATTTCATATAGTTCCAAAAATGCCAGCTAGAGTATTTAATCAGGAAAAGGAATATACAACATGAACATTTTCCCATTGGCAGACCAAATGATGGTTAACTTAGAAAAATCCAAGGAATCAGTGAAAAAATAAGAGAGATTGTTAATATTTTCATTGAAGTTACAGCATTCAAAACGGGCAAAAATCATCAGCTTTCTTAAACAGAACTGACAAAAATAAAAATAAATGTTGCTGGAAAGAGAAGTGCCATTCAAAATAATTTGCTAACTCAAGACTTGGACAAATACAAGTATCAGATTCAGATATTAGAAAAACTGAAAAATTGGAAAAGATGTATTGTTCACAGCCCATGTTGATCTTATGGAAATGATACCACTCAAATTAAATTACAGACTTTGTGTTATGCCAGTCAAAATGCCTAAGAAAAGTACTTGAGAAAACTAGATAAAATAGTTACAGAATATATTTGGGGTATAAAAAGTCTAGAACTTTGAGAGGAAGCATTAGCTAAAAAAAAACCAAAAGGAGGAATGAATCTATAACTAGATCTCAAACTCCTTTTCAAAGCTGCAATCATTTCAATTATTTGGCTTTGTTTAAGAATATGAAAAAGTAAATCAGAGGAAAAGACAAGATAAGCAAAGACCCAAGGTAATCCAGGACTGCACTCTAGGGGTTGATATACCACAGAAATACAAAAAACAAACCAAAAAACAGGAAGAGGGCCTCACTATTAAATACGGACTGAGGGGAAACGGTTCAGCAAAAACTGAGTTTAGACCAACATCTCATATCATCCACACACATGGATACTTGACCTCTAATGAAAGATCATTTCATTTTTTAAAGGTAAGGGAGAAAGTGTGGAGGTACATTGAAGCATTGTATATGGGAAGGGGGAGGTCTTGACAAGACAAGGTACAGAGAAGATTGTAAAAGACAAAAGAGATGATTTGAATTCCATTAAAAAGCTAGTGTTCAAACAAACTCAAATTGGCTAGGACAAGAGAGGAAATACTTAAATGGAGGGAAAAAATCTCTTATTCCATATATCCTGAACAAGAATCTGATATCCAGGATACACAAGGAGATGGCACAAATCTGTAAGACCAAAAGTCATTGCTGAGTAGATAAATGATCAGAGGAAATGAACAAGCAGCTTTTTAAAGAATGACAAGCAATAAAAAAAAAAGATAGGAAAGATGGTTCTAAGTCACAAATTAAAGGGACATGAGAGGTTAAAGAATTCTGTCATCTTGAGTTATATGAGAAGTCTCAAAGAGGATGAAAAGAGAAACCTTCAAGAGAGAGATGAACAGACTGATAGAGTTACATGATGTTGGTGGATCCAAGCATTGGTCAACTTTGGAGAAATTTTGGAATGATCTAACAAAGAGGAGAAAAGTTGAAAGAAAGTCCCTCCATTCCTGCCATATGTGCCAAAACATATAGTTGCATTTTGCGGTAGCAAATAAAAGGGGAAATCAATTGGATATGCAGCTGTAAATGCAATGGAATACAATTTTTTAATGCAAGAAATGATGCCTATGAGAAATTGTGAGGAGAAAATTGTGGAGACTTGTAGGAACCATTGCAAAAGGAAGTATAAAAAACAAGATGGCAATTTATGTACATAATAAATGCA
>JAQQSK010009598.1:0-13024 GCA_028658325.1 Potorous gilbertii | reverse complement strand
GTGAAAGTTCTAGAGGAGCTTAGCTTTCCCACAAATACTTAAAAGAAGTTCTAAAAATGCACCTCAAGGAAAAAGGAAAGAGAAATAGTAATAGTACTCCTCAGTTCACAGGATGACTTTCAGAAGCCTATAGGCATTTTAAATGGTGACCAGGTAAATGAAGAGTCAGGTAAGCGGGAGTCTAAAGCCAGAAGGATCTGGAAACTAGAAGAAAGAGTAATTCCACAAATACAAAGAGTGCTCAGAGAAGAGTCTTCAAGGATTTCAAGTGTGACCAGAAGAAATCAAGAGACAAAAGGTGAAGTTATAAGTGAAGTTAGAGCTTCTGAGGGGAAAAATGGAAGAATAAATAGCTTAGAACTGAAAACAGGAAGCTTTTTCTAAGTGTAGATTCTGAAAAATAAAATGGAACAAGCAGCAAAGTGAACGGAACCAGAAC
Organism: Potorous gilbertii; assembly: GCA_028658325.1. Lineage (NCBI taxonomy): Eukaryota > Metazoa > Chordata > Mammalia > Diprotodontia > Potoroidae > Potorous > Potorous gilbertii. The sequence goes on along the minus strand of JAQQSK010009598.1, from coordinate 12,585 downwards.
ATTGTCACAGTAAGTGCAATATTGTACAATGATCAGCTGTGAATTACTCAGCCACTCCGCAATACAATTCTGAAGGACTTAAGATGAAATGCTTTCCACCTCCAGAGAAAGAATTGATGGAGTCCAAATGCAGTTTAAAGGATTCTATTTTTCACTTTCTATATTTTTTGTGTATTTTTTTCCTCTGGGTCTGTGGTTTTCTTTCACAATATAACTAATATAATAATATGCTTTGCATGATCAAGCATATATAATCTGTATCAAATTACTTACTGTCTCAGGAAAGGGGGGAGGTGAGGAAAGGAGAGGGAAAATTTGGAACTTAAAAAAATTTTTTTAAATGAATATTAAATTGTCTTTATTGTAACCAGAGGGAAATAAAATATATTAAAAACAAGTGCAAATATATACCCTTTATATTGCCTAGATTTCCTCTTTTTCCCCTCTCTTTTTTCTGGTCCAGGGAGCTATCTATTATAACAACGATTTTTTTTTTTAAGTATAAGAGGAAGAGAGTAAAAATTCCTTTCCGAAGATTTTAACTATAAATTTAAACATCATATCATCATTTGTTTCTATTATAGTTTTCTGTGCTGAGGCCATAGAGACACAATTCAAAATTAGTCGTTATTGTTTAGCATGCTATTTCTTGGTGGAATTAAAACTAGCTATCCATACCTAAGTATCCTTTTTGCTTCCCTGCCCTCAATCCTTCCTACGTCCTTAGAAGGACTGCTTAACACTAAAGGCAAAAAATGAGATTGTTCTTCAAGAAATTTGGGGTGTAAATATACTTAAAGGATTGAGAACCAAGTTCTCTTGATGTTCTGGGTTGGGCCTGCCTTGGGCCATTCTCCTGATTGTTTAGCTTTGATTTTGAACCAAAAAGAGACATTCACAGTTCATGTAACAGGTAACAATAACAAAAGACTCATCTAGCCATTGCAGGATAAGAATATTCAACAAAGAAAGACGTTATTAAGGACACCTTGAGTTGATCAATGAGCAAATTTCCTTTGGGAATTACCATTGTGATTCACCAAACAAGCATCAAAAACAATCTGGAACTACTACTAGGTGCTTGGTACTCAGGTACCAGAAATGATGTTAACAGCTTGAATCTTAAATCCTCTAAGAGAACCAAGATTCATGGAAGAACCAAGATTTAAGAAAAAACTGCCCTCACCTTCTTTAGTATGGGTTTGGTAGGGAGGGATTACCCCTACCATACCTATTGAAGACACAAGCAACCCTAGATCAGTGAACCCAGGGCAAACCTCAAGGGCAAATAAAGTTCAGAGTCTGGCATCAGACTAAGAGTGCCTAGCTAACCATTGTGCTAGATATTAATTTTTTTATTTTTATATATTTTTAATGAATTATTTTATTTGTTTTCAGTGTCCAACAATCAATTCCATATATATTAGATTTTTTTCCACTCCCTCCCCCTCATTCCCCCCTACCCCCCCCTTATATAGGTTCTACACATACATTCCTATTAAATGCATGTTGCATGGAAGAATTAAAATGAATGGGAGAAACCATAAAACAAAAACAAAAATAATACAAAAGAATATGGTCTGTTTCTAATTGTGATCCAATTCCATAGTTCTTTCTCTGGATGTGGAAGGCGTTTTGCCTCAAGAGTTCATTGGAAATTTTTTAAGTCCATGCATTTCAATGAAGTACTAAATCTGCTCGAAAAAATTCTCATATATTGGTCATTGCTGTGCACAAAGTTCTCCTGGTTCTGCTCCTTTTGCTCAGCATCAGATCATACAAGTCTTTCCAGGCCTCTCTGAAGTCTTCCTCTTCATCGTTTCTCATCGCACAATAGTATTCCATTACATTCATATACCACAACTTGTTCAGCCATTTCCCAATTGATAGACATCCCCTTCATTTCCAGTTTTTGGCCACCACAAAGAGAGCTGCTATAAATATTTTTGTACTTGTGGGACTCTTTCCCATTTCTGTAATCTCTTTGGGATAGAGTCCCAGAAGCAATATTGCTGGGTCAAAGAGTATGCACATTTTTGTAGCCTTTTTGGGCATAGTTCCAAATTGCTCTCCAGAGTGGTTGGATAAGCTCACAGCTCCACCAGCAATGAATTAGTGTTCCAAATCTCCCACATCTTCTCCAACATTTATCATCTTCCTGTTTTGTCATGTTAGTCAATCTGATAGGTGTGATGTGGTACTTCGGAGTTATTTTGATTTGCATCTCTCTAATCAAAAGTGATTTAGAGCATTTTTGCGTGTCATTATAGATAGCTTTAATTTCTTCCTCTGAAAATTCCCTATTCATATCCTTTGACCATTTATCAATTGGGGAATGACTTGTATTCTTGTATATTTGACTCTCTATATACAGTTCTCTCTATATTTTAGAAATGAGGCCTTAATCACAGACACTAGTTGCAAAAATGCTTTCCCAGTTTTCTGCTTCTCTCCTAATCTTGGTTGCATTGGGTTTGTTTGTGCAAAAAGTTTTTAATTTAATGTAATCAAAATTATCCATTTTGCACTACATAATGTTCTTTATCTCTTGTTGAGTCACAAATTTCTTTATTCTCCATAAATCTGACAAATACACTATTCCTTGCTCCCCTAATTTGTTTATAGTATCAATTTTTACATCTAAATCATCTCTCCATTTGAACTTTATTCTTGTGTGTGGTGTCAGGCATGGGTCTATGTCCAGTTTCTGCCACACTGTTATCCATTTTTTCCAGCAATTTTTGTCAGACAGTAAGTTCTTATCCCAGAAGCTAAGGTCCTTGAGTTTATCAAAATTTGATTTCTATATTCATTGACTACCGTGTCTTGAGTACCTAATCTATTCTGCTAGTCTACCTCTCTGTTTCTTCACCAGTACCAAGTGGTTTTGATGATTGTTGCTTTATAATACAATTTGAGATCTGGTAGGGCTAGGCCACCTTCCCTAACATTTCTTTTCATTAGTTCCCTTGATATTCTGGACCATTTGTTCTTCCAGATGAATTTTGATATTATTTTTTCTAGCTCTAGAAAATAATTACCTGGTAGTTTGATTGGTAAGGCACTAAACAAGTAAATTAATTTAGATAGAATTGTCAGTTTTATTATATTAGCTCTCTCTACCCACAAGCAACGGATGTTTTTCCACTTATTTAGATCTGACTTTATTTGTGCGAAAAGTGTTGTGTAATTGTGTTCATATAGTCCCTGAGTTTGTTTGAGCAGGTAGACTCCCAGATATTTTATAGTGTCTATCATGGCTTTAAATGGGATTTCTCTTTCTATCTCTTGCTGTTGAGTTTTGTTAGTAATATATAGAAAGGCAGATGATTTATGTGGTTTATTTTGTAAACTGCAACTTTGCCAAAGTTGTTTATTATTTCAAGTAGTTTTTTACTTTATTCTCTAGGATTCTCTAAGTATATCATCATATCATCTGCAAAGAGTGATAACTTAGTTTCTTCTTAACCTACTCTAATTCCTTCAGCTTCTTTTTTTCTCTTATTACTACAGCTAGCATTTCTAATATCATATTGAATAACAGTGGAGATAATGGCCATCCTTGTTTCACCCCTGATCTTATTGGAAATGGATCTAGCTTGTCCCCATTGCATATAATGCTTGCTGAAGGTTTTAGGTAGATACTGCTTATTATTTTATGGAAAGTTCCATTTATTCCTGTATCATTTCCAGTGTTTTCAGTAGGAATGAGTGTTGTATTTAAAAGTTTTTTCTGCATCTTTTGAGACAATCATGTGGTTTCTGTGAGTTTTGTTATTGATATGATTGATAATGCTAATAGTTTTTCTAATATTGAACCAGCCCTGCATTCCTGGTATGAATCCTACTTGATCATAATGTATTATTCTCATGATAAGTTGCTGTATTCTTTTTGCGAATATCTTATTTAAAAGTTTTGCGTTTATATTCATTAGAGAAATTGGTTTATAATTTTCTTTCTCTGTTTTGGCTCCTCCTGGTTTAGGTATCTGAATCATATTTGTATCATAAAAAGAATTTGGTAGGACTTCTCCAATTTTCCCAAATAGTATGTATAGTATTGGAATTACCTGTTCTTTAAATGTTTAACAGAATTCACTTGTAAATCCATCTGGTTTTGGAGATTTTTCCCTAGGGAGTTCATTGATGGCTTATTCAATTTCCTTTTCTGAGATGGGGTTATTTAAGTACTCAACTTCCTCTTGGGTTAATCTGGGCAATGAGTAAAGAAGCAAAGCAGAAAAGACTATAGAACCTTTCTATAGGAACAAGGACCAAAACACAAATACCTTTCTAGCCTCATGGGCTAAGTAAGAGACTATTTATGCTTTCTGCTGCTCCCCCTGTTCCAGGGTTTTTCCCAGAGAGATAGTCTCTGGGCTTGTTAAGGTCAACAAGGGGAGGGAAATAGCAGTTATGGATCACTCTGCTATCTTTGGTCCAAGAACTGGAAATCTATGCTAGATATTGAACATACACCACCACCACCACCCCCCCACACACACACACACCCTACTCTGAGAAAAATGCTCTCAAGCTATAGTGGGTTTATTTTCAATGTAGCCTGGTGTTGCCATGGAGAAGTCACCTATCATCCATCAGCTGGCAAAGTGTTGGAACTAGAACTGTTAAGAAGTTTTATAGAGAATCCTTAGGAAGAGATGCTGGAAAGAAGAAAGAAAACTGGTTCAGAATTTGTATGTCATCTTCCATCTTGATTCCACATGGGGAGATACAAAGTGCCTGCATCATCTGACCTCCCCCCACCAAGTTTTCCTTTCCACGAAACTGTAACAGTTGGCCTCAGCCAAGGTATGTGCAGATATCTTACTGAGCTGATGAAACATCCTTCTCTCCTTCTTTTGAGTCAAAGAAATATACTTCCTACTAACTGAGTTTTTCAAGAGGGAAGAAATCTAAGCAGAAACTTCCATTTCTGTGTAGTCAGAAGTGTCTGATGCTGACCACTGTATTCCCTATGAACTATTCTCTTCTCCTTTATATTATGTTATTACAGCCCCAAAATTAGTGAACATTTTTCCCCCCCATAATCATGGCTAGTATCCAGGGTAAAGTTTTAGGAAAGGCAGAAATCTGTGAAAAATGGGAGATGCAACCAGGTGTGAAGTGAGACTCAACTGAAACAAATAGATGTAATGCAATTTGTGTAACTGAAAGCACTATGTAAAATGACATCTCACGGTTGTTTTAATTTGAATTTCTCTAATCAGTAATTGTCTAGAGCATTTTTTCATATGACTATAAATTGTTTTGATTTCTTTATCTGAATACCACCTGTTCATATCCTTTGACCATTTATCAATTGGGGAAAGATTTGTATTCTTACAGAGTTTACAAAGTAGTTCTCTATTTAAGATATAAAACCGTTAGATCTCAGAAACTATCTATAAAATTTCCCCTCAATTTTTTGCTTTCCTTCTAATCTTGGCTACATTTGATGTATTTGTACAAAATTTTTTTAATTTAATGTAATCTAATTTATCCATTTTATACCTTCCTTTACTCTCTGTCTCTTGTTTATTCATAAATTGTTTCCTATCCATAAGTCTATTAGGTTCCATGTTCTTCAAATTTTCTTATAATCTTTCTCTTTTATATCTAGGTCATGTATTCATTTTGACCGTACCTTGGTAAACGGTGTAAGATACTGGTCTATGCCCAATTTCTGCCATTCTGTTTTCCATTTTTCCCATTTTTAAAAAACAAATAATGAATTCTTATCCCAAACTTTAAGTCTTTATATTTTTCAAATATACATAACAAATTGGCTAAAATGACTGAAGGGACAAATGTTAGAGGGGATATGGAAAAAATGGAACACTAATTCATTGTTGGTGGAATTGTGAACTGATCTAACTATTGGGAAGCAATCTGGAATTATAAACAAAGAGTTATTAAACTGCCTATACCCTTTGACTAAGCAATACCTCTATTAGGTCTATTTCCAAAGATGATTAAGGAAAAAGGAAAATCATTTATATGTTTTGAAGTATTTATAGCCGCTCTCTTGGTGGTGGCAAAGAACTAGAAATTTCAGGGATGCCCGTCAATTTGGAAATGATTGAACAAGTTGCAGTTGATGATTATGATGGAATATCACTGTGCTATAAGAAATGATGAGCTCAATAATCTTAGAAAAACATGGATAGTTTGCTCAAAATGGACAGACTGAGAGAATGTTATATACAGTAACAGCAATATTGTTTTAAGAATAACTAAATCATTTTGACTTATAAATATCAGATTAACTAATCAAATTAATATATAAAGGAAGATGTTATAGGCATCTTTCTCAAAGAACCGATTAACAGAAATATGTGTAGAAGGATTTTACATATGTAACATATACATGTATAGAATTTTACATATATACATATATGTGTATTATATATGTGTGTGTATATCTATATCTTTATATCCATATCTATCTATATATATATGTGTGTGTGTACATATATATCACACATACATACATGCCTATTTATGTTCAATGGTAGACATCTTTATGACAGGGGGCAGGCAAGAGGGAAGAAAGAAAGGAGAAAAAAACATTTTCATAGGTTTTTATATATTAAAAAGAAATAGCAAGTTGTACCAATAGATCTGCAGCTTCATGTGTAATCATCTTTTTTATGGTACTATATTATAGAAATACTTGTTTTATTCCATAAATTTAAAACAGAATAACTTTAAGAAAAAAGCACTTTGTAAATAATAGATGTTGTTAGCCTACAACACCAAACCTCCTAATTCCCTGAGCTTTTTATTGTACTGCTAAGCTCAAGCAATGTTTATAGAGATAATACAGAGTAATCTGGTAGATGTTTAACAAGAGAAAAGGAACATGTGCACACACACTTTTAACTTTAACCTGCTTTATTAACACTTTGTTAAGTCTAGACAATCAACAAAGCATCAAATTCTTTTCTGAGGTGTAAACTCACACTTACTGTTTTACCATTGACTTTCAAAAGCCCGTTAGAGATGACTCCAGTATACCCTGGATGCCCTTGACCTCTGGAGAGAAGGGTGTGGTGAGGTGGCAAAGCCATGATTTCTCCCCTGAGGGATCATAGATTTTCTTTATTGGTGTGATAGTGGCCAGGTCAAAGTTGATTTACAGGAGAGAGTTTAACCAGGAAAAAAAATAATCTCATTGAATCAAACAATTTTTGTATTATGGTTTCATAGTGTGATGTGGTAGAATTATCTCAAAGAATTCAGTTATACCACCTCTTAATGCAAGTATAGGCATTTATTGAGATTGACTCCTTTTGTGAAATGGGCGAAGTTCCAAGAGAAACCAGCAACTTCACCAACTTCACAGGAAGCAAAATGGATATTAATAGGATAAAGATGCAGTTACATAACAAAAGCTATGAATATTAAAAAATGAGAGGGGTTGGTTTGTTAAGGGATTAGGTAATAGGGGAGTGGTCCCAGCCGCAGTGGAACTGCACATGCAATTACTCACAGTGCATACAGAAAAATCCATGGTGGGAGTATGTATGTGTGATAATGATATTATAATAAATCTTTCTACAACGTAAGTTCACTCTGGGTCAGTTCTTTACTATTACTGCACAGGTGCCTACTTAGGGAAAGTCCCTTCTATTATTTTGGGGTCCACATCCTGCTTGGGCATTCTGATGGTGCTACTTTTTGATTGGTTGAGTATTGTGGTCCTGTCTGAGACTAGATGGCTGTGGTTGAGTACATGGCTACACCTGTTGTTTCTTCAGGAAATATGAGGAATGATTGGTCTGGGGGCAGTGGCCAGCTGGAGGCAGTGACTGGGATCCCATCACATGGACATGCCTGCTCTTCTGTGGGAAATATGAGTTCATGGACACACCTGTTGTTTTAGTGGGCAATGAGGCATATATGAGGAAGTTAAGATATTGTGTGTGTGGGTAAGTGGCTGGGTAGTTGCAGTGGACATGCTGTTCAGTGGGGCATACAAGAAAGTTAGAATATTGGGACTGGGAACAGCTTTATTAGGATTCCATCATTTGGACAATTCAAAATATGTGGATTATAATTTAAGTGAAATTCCCAAAAAAAGGAATTTGAGAAAATCAGACTATCATTTGCCATGACCAATTTAAACATCTACCATGAGAGCTAGGTACTATAGACATAAAGACAAAAATGAAATAGTCCTTTGTTCTCCAAAAATTTATATTTAATCAAAGGAATCATCATGTTGATGTGTGTATATATATATAATATATATATACATATACATACATACATACATACATACATATATACATATATATATATATATATATATATATTTCACATGTTCTGGGATAACTAACCCAACTCCCACTCATTGTGGTTATTTAGATTGCCTATATCACAAATAAAACCCCAAGAGACAGGTATTAATAATTACTTTATTAGTTAGGATAGCCAATAATCAATAAATTGGTGGTAAGTGTTTCCTCTGGTTAACCAAAGATTCCAGGTGGTTGTGTTTCTTGTCCTTCATTTTTGAAGAGGACCATGACATCAGGGAAGTGATGAAATGACTTGCAGTTGACTTTGATTTGAGTGAGGAAAGACTGTGCAAGGTCACCAGCCTTACTTTCTCCTCTTGAGCCATCTGTGTCCAGTGGCCATTTATTCATTAGGATAACTGGAGATGGGCCAGGATGCAGTGGGAGACCATGGGCCTTTTGAGGCTAAGGTGTTTTCAGGTACTTACTTAGAGTGAGGGAATGCCCATTCAGTGAATAGGCCTCTTTAAGAAATGAGTGAAGGGATGACCCCTTTAATTAGAAAAGAAAGAAAAACAATCAAGCTGGGAGGGGAAGTACATCAGCAAGCACCCCAACATCACAAGTTCTTAGATATACGTTTATAAAAGGAAAAGCACATTTTGAGGGATTAACAATCACTTTAACCAAGCACAGGTATCATTCGTTCACTTAGTTCAGGGGAAAAAGTTGGCACTCAGAAGTTCAGAGAAAATATGGAGAAATCTAAATTAACAGATGGAGCTTCCAAACTGTCTGACAGTTAGCAATACATACATTACAAATCAACAGACAGATGCAACTGCCTGACCATACATACATAGTTACCAGAGAGGGAAGCACCAGCACCTGGGCTTTCAAACCCAGGGGGATCCTTGGCAACTTCCCAGAGTCTTGTCTGGTCAAACAAACACTTCCAATCTGTAAGCCCCAAAGTAAAACCTCACCCTCAGAGTATTTATTCATTTTTAAGAGCCAGAGGGCATCACATCCCTTGAGAATCAGTGCCTCATAAAAAAAAAAAAAAGATGTGAGTCTTCCTACAAATATTCCTGGCCTATTCATGGGCAGGGAAGATCTTTAATCACACTAAAATAATTAATAATACAAATTCATACACTGTTTCTAGTTAAAGAAACTTTTTTCTGTACTTTACTCCTAGTAAAGACTCTTGGTTGATAAAAGCAAGCTTCAATCAGAGGCACTTGATTATACTAAAACAAAAACAACTAAAGATCCTACTTTGCTTGCTATCACAGAGAGACCCTCAGGGTTGCTGTTCCAAAGAGAAACCGTTACCGTTGACATTCATTCTAAACCAGGAGGGCCCAAAGAGAGCCGTTAAGTGGAGCTTGGGCAGAGACTTATTGTGGTCCAATCTATGAGCTTCAGAGTCAACTGGGTTTAAGATTTTGTGGAAGAAAGAAGGAAGAAAGGAAAGAGAGAGAAGAAGAGAGAAAGAAAGAGAGAAAGAGAGAAAAAAGAGAGAAAGAAAGAAACAAAGAAATGGGAAGGAAGGAAGAAAGTCTAGCCAGTATATCCCAAGTAAATGGCGCAGCTTTCTGGCCAAGAAAATTTCCCTTCCTTTGGAGAGAAGGAGAAGGAGAGGATGAGCTGAGTGACCCAACTGTCTGGGTAACTGCCTAAAAGCAGATCCAACTACTCACGGGTTGTGTTTGTCCTTCATTTTTGAAGAGGACCAAGACATCAGAAAAATGATGACATGACTTGCAGTTGACTTTGATTTGAGTGATGGAGGATTGTGCAAGGTCACCAGTCTCACATTCTCCTCTAGAGCCATCTGGAACTGGTAGCCAGATATTCATCAGGATGACTGGAGATGGCCCCAACTGAAGTCTCCAAGGAAGACTGGAACACCTTAAATCAGGTGTGTACCTTCTGACAGGGAACTCCTCAGACAAGTGAAACTCAACCCTGATTGGTTCACATTTAATGAGGAAGTGAGCTAAAAGTCTCCAGCTCTTCTTGATGAGAACATGGTTTGATCATGAGACAGCCACCTCCAGCAATCTGGTCTCCCTGATCAGATTCTCTCTGATTGGGTTTCTCCTTCATGAGCTGAGTCACCCTAAACTCTAAAGGAGGGAATCAAGGATAGGGAATTTTTTTCCCAAAGGTGAGAACTCACCCAGATTGGATTCTCTTTATACTCTAAACAGAAATCCAGTTTCCCAGTTGGGTCAGATCCTACCCAGCCTAGTTAATGAATATTTCCCTTGGGGGCTAGGAGTAATCATATAACTCAGTCATGCCTGTCAGAGACTGACTGACCTTTTTAGGAGGGACTGGGTCTTAACAAAAATAAGAGGAAAGGGATTGATCACAAATTAATAATTAGTTATTAATATAAATAATAGAGTATTAGTTTCTATCAGCCACTGTGTCCCCTTAAGGCTCTAGGTGTTATCTCTTTGGGGTTGAAGGTGGGTGGAATTATTTCTAATGCTTTGTAGCTCATAAGCCCTTACTAGTATTATCCTGCCCCCCCCTCCAAGAATTATAAATTGATTGTCAATTAACCATATACAATTGGCTCTATACTCTTTGAACTATGAGGTACAGAATATTCCCCTAAAAAGCCTGTGTCATAATATCCCATAGAGTCCAGGGAAAATGGGCTTAGATTCAGAGGGCACACTTAGCAAGGGAGTCCATAAGATACTCCTTTTAGATATGGTGTCATTTTCTATTGGATTCTTTTTTTTGGGAGTATGAATCTGTGTCCGATCTGTTCTTTACTCTGATTCAATCACGGCTTTTCCAGGTATTCTGCCAGGTCATCAGTAGAACTATGGGAAGTCCTGTGGACCTCCAAAGTTCTTAATGTGCTCCTCTGACCAAAGTGGAGGGTAGAGTGGAGAGGAGGTAGTGCCAAAGCACTGTCATCTCCATCCTAAGTAATTCATTTCCAAAATTAGTTCTTCCTTTCTTCCCTCTTTAAATACTCCCTTGACTCCAAATCTCTCCCCACTAAACTTGGATTTCTTTAGCCAATACTAACTCTTTTCTTGGGCAGCATCACTTCCAATTCATCCAGTGGTTCAAGGTGAAATCTAAACCAATCAAGATCTTTTCAGCAGTTAGGGTGAATGAAGCCTTTGAGTGATTTAATTTAATTCCTCCTTCTCAATCAGATCAAAGCTGATTGATTTATTCAGTTCTCCCCACAATCCAATCACAGCAGAGCATTTTATCATATAATTTAGGTGTAGTGGGTTAAATTGATTGATTTATTCATTACCCCCCACACTTACATGAGAATATGTATACATATATATTCACATATATATAAATTATATATCTGATATATTAGGGTTATAGGTAGATGATACACAAACATATACACACACACATATATATATATAAATATATATATATATATATATATATACACATATGTAAAATTCAAGAAAGTTTTTGGAGAAAGGCACTAGCAGAGCTGGAGGGAATTAGAAAAGTTCTCCCTTGAGAGGTCACATTTGACCTAAGTTTCGAAGGAAACTAAGGATTTTAAGGAGGCAGAGCAGGAAGGATGCATTCTAGGCATAAGAAACAGTCTGTGCAAAAACACAGATTTGGAAGATTGAATATTGCATGTGATGCCACCTCAGAAATCCACAAACACTACAAATCAGGGCTTGAGATTTAACCTTCTGTAGATTGTCTAGACTTAAAGCGATGAGGGAAATATTAACAGTTCAAAGTAAACTTAAAAAGCTACCTTCCCCCAGCCAACTGATTGTTAAACATCTGCTAGCACCTTCCTTCATGAGTCTCACTAGAGGTCATTACTTGCAGGAGTGGACTGGGAAAAACAGGGAGAGTCAAGCCTGGATCTGGGACCTAGTAAGGGATGTTGGATTCTGGTTTGTTACCATCCTGGGACGCTGGGAAGGCTATCTGGCTTTGGCTGGTAAGGTGGATTTCTACTTGGAAGTCAATCCTACATCACCAAGTGCTACAGTGGATTTGGACCTGGACACTAAGGCTCCCAAACTACTCTAGAGCAGTGATGGGAAAGAGGATGGAGACACAGCCAACAAGTAAAAAGATAAGAAGTCTAGCCACTTTATAGCAAGGTCACCGCAATCAGAAACCAATTTGTTTTTAACTCCTTCATTTCCAACTCAACTAGGAGGATGCCGAGTTTTATTGATGAAATGACAGTCATATTTTTGACTGTTTTTCCTTCTCCCTCCCAAACTCCTTCTCCATACCCCATTGCACGTAGCTCTCCTAAACTCCTGAAGATGTTTAGTCTTTAGATATCTATAAAACT
>JAQQSK010009597.1:0-13025 GCA_028658325.1 Potorous gilbertii | reverse complement strand
AGGGCAGATTGGTGATATGGGTAATTAGAATGTCCAGTGTATTGGGGAGGGGGAAGGGGACAAATGGGGAGAAAATTTTGGAACCCAAAATCTTGTGAAAATGAATGTAAAAAGTTAAATAAATGTATTTAAAAAAAAGAAAATCAATACCTCAATGTGACTTAATAACACAAGGATCTCCTATGGGAATGGAAGAGTGGCAAGCTACAGATATAGAAAGACATATGAGAGAGCTGATTTGGATGTAGTTTCATGATATTCCTGAAACAACCTTGACAATTTAATAGATGTTAATGAGTAAACTTTCTATCCAAGGCAGTCCTGGGTTCTATATATGCTCTATATGTGAATACCAAGGTGCAGAATGGAGTAATACACCAATGTTTGAAAGTATGAGACCGTTTTAAAGTTTATCTCATTATCTGTTTTATAACCATTTGACAGCCTTGTAAAACAAAGGCTTTCCACATATATGTGGCAGGTTCCCATTTCTAAACCTCAAGCGATAAAATGGAAGTACCTATCTAAGCATCACTTTTCTGAGCAAGTAATATGCAGTTAAGGCTGAGAAATACAGCCTTGGACTTGGTAATCTGCAAACACTTATAGGTTTCAAGTGATTTTTAAATATTAAACAATTTGGCATCCCACTACAATACACCATCAAACTACTTTTCATATGTAAAATGCTTGAAATAGTTGAGGCAATCTTTCAACCTGAAAATATGTTGCATGTAATGTCATTGCTGTGGTACATCTGACATCTGGACTAATTGTCAGACATAGTTAATTACGCCTTTTAATGGCACAGTGTATCTATTTTCAATCTGATACTGATTCTGTAATTAAAAATCTCTTTAAACAGGCTTGTGCTTCTTTGGATAATGCAAAATTCTGGTTCCCTTCAGTAGGGACATGCAGTATTGCAAAAACTGTCTTTAAGAGAACATTATGTGCTATGACTCAAGGCTTGTCCCTTTCCTACTTAAGTGAATTTACAGGTTGTAAAAGACAAGTTATTGAGAGGACCTGTTACATGTGAGTTCCATTCAGACTGTATTTTCAACTTTGTGGAGGGTGATTCCCTTTTCAGAAGTGAGTGGATTCTTTTTCTCAGTTGGATTGGTTGGAGCCTAGAACCTCTCAGAGTCTACATCTCAATGTAAGATTGTGAGGCTTTGAATGGTTCATTAGCATAGAGGTGACCATCTGAGTCAAAGAATATGCCCTCTGGAATGCCTCTGAAACTTCTTACCAGCCATTCATTTCCCAGGTCAATAGGAGAATTCTAGGGTTCTTTTGTTTTTTGGGGTTTTTTTGTTTTTGTTTGTTTGTTTGTTTTAGTGGAGGAACCACAAACCCCAGAATTATTTGGTGATTTTTTTTAGAGGGATAGCAAAAGTTTGTTATAGCCTAATTTTTGGAGATGAGATATGAAACAGTTAAGTTTCAATGGCAGATGAGTTTGGTACACAGAAGCCCTAGGATGGGAAATCCGTGTAAAAGTAAAAAAGAAGTTATTGGACTTAAATAGTATTTGCCTGCATGGAGTTTACACACTGTGTAGAAGGGATGGAAGAAACACAGTGGACTAGGAGTCAAATTACTAAATTCTTATTTTATTTCTGTCACTTAACTATACATATGACCCTGGGCAAGTCATATATAACCCCTAGGCTTAAATTTCCTTATTTATTTCCTCATTCGTAAAAGGAAGGAATTGAGTTGCATTTAATGAAATTTTTGGTCACCATATTACCTCACAGAGAGGGAATGAGATGCACTTCAACAGTGTAGGTCTGGTAAAATAGGGGAGAAACCTAAAGAAAGAGAAACTCACAAGAGGGAATGTATGATGTTAAAAACAAATTGCTAATGACAAAACAAACTTGATTTACAAATGTGTTTAAGGTCTGTTCCCATGTCTGGATTAAGAATGAAACTAATGAATTAAACTATCAGAAGTTAAAGAATAGATATTATAATTGTATATAATTAAAGCACAAATTTAGGCAAGCCCTAGGAAAGTAGAAATAAATCAGTGGATGCATCCCCTATCACTGAAGACCTCTATTTATGTCCTGCCTCTATCTACCATTTAGTCTCTATATATCTTTAGATGGTCACTTGAACCTCTCTGGACCATTGTTACATCACTTCAACTAGATGGCATGTGAGGTTCAGTCAGACTAAAACTCTGCACTTATAATGCCATGAATATTACTTTTCTCAGCTTTTTCATGTGGTAAATGTTTGAAAAAAAGACAAGAAAACAGAATTTTTTTTATATCATTCCCCTCCTTGCCACACTTAAATTCATTCTTCCTTATTCACTTCATTCACCTTATTACCTCTTTCCAGAACTCTGCAGTAATCTCCTAGTAGATCTCCTTGCCTAGAAGTTGTTTTTTATTTTCATCTACAGTCCCTTCTCCAGAAGGCTGCTGAATTGACATCCCTAAGATGCATGTCTTAGCATGTCTCTTTTGCTCAAGAAGTTCCCAAGGCTCTCAATACAAATACCTCTATTTGACATTTGAAATCTTTTGTAGCCTGGTTCCAACTTCACTTTTAAAGCTGATGGGGGTACTCTTCTGTTTCACACACTATGTTCTAGTGCAACTGGTTTACCTGCTGTTCATTAGGCCTGATTTGACATCTTCCTCACCTTGTCTTTTCACAGGCTTGTCCTCAGCGTCTGCAAAGCATTCCCTTCTCCCCTCCACTTCTTAGAATCTCTAACGTCTTTTGAGATTGAGGTCAAGTGAGTACTCCAGTCCTGGCCCATCCTGATCCCTCTCATTGTCAGTGTTCCCTTACCCCTTCCTAAGTCCCAATTTAATAAAAAGGAGGGGGAAAAGGCAAAAACTTTGTGTATATTTCTTGTTTGAATTATTCTACAAAAAAATATAAACTCCTTGAGGGTCAAGATTTTAATTTTTTCTTTGTATCCTTAGGGCTTAACCTAGTATTGTTTACATGGTATTGTTGGAAATGAATATGTCTAACAAGCCCCCAACAGTGAGAAACATACTCACCTTAAATGAAGAAAAATACCTGTTGTGAAATTAGGAAGACTTTTATTAATCTTTATGTCTGTTCCCTCTGAATGGACAGACAGCCTCCCCAGTAAAGTTACAGGAAGACCACAACACGTGCAGGAAAATGGGGCTTCTTATATTGTGTTCTAAACTTTGAATCTCACATGACACTGTCCCCTGGTCATATGACTCCATATTCTCTTCTCTGCTAGACCCTTCCTCACACAGCTCCTTGGACCTGGCATTACTTTCTGACCTCTAACCTGTCCATGACAGGTCACAACCCTTATACCTAGGAATGTGGACAACAGAAGTTCCTTACTTCCCACAGTATGCACTCAGTCAATGCATATTGAATGTATAATTTTTTTCAAATAATCTTTTCTCCTCAAGGATAAAGATTATCATTTATCTCTTTTCTTCTCTCCCAGTACTTAGCACATAGTAAGTTTTCAAAAAGTATTTGTTGAATTCTTCCATTTAAAACATTCATTATATGTGTAATGTGTTCTTCTAGGCATTATCTAGAGATAGATAAATGACAGTGAATTTCCACAAGGAATTTAAAGGGCAATAGGTAAAAATAGGACATGTATATAAATAACTGCACTAAAAATTAGAAGTATGTGCATATGAGTGATATATATGAAGTGCTAGACGACCAAATAGTCACTAATAGTCACTGTTGTCCAGTCATTTTTTAGTTGGGTCCTACTATCTGTGACCCCATTTGGGGTTTTCTTGGAAGAGATACTGGAATGTTTGACATTTCCTTTTCCAGCCAGGCAGGTTAAATAACAGCTGATGCCAGATTTGAATTTATGAATAGAAATCTTCCTGATTCCAAGCCCAGTGCTCTACCCACTGTACCACCTAACTGCCCTTCCTGAATTAGGAAAAGCCTTATTTAAATTGGCAAAAACTTTAAGAATGAAGCATTGATTTACTTGTGTCTGCAACTTGAAGAATGGAAAGATTATCAATGAGCAGAGATGGGGTACAAGGAATGAGAACACATAGAAAACTCTATGAGCCTAGACTTGGAAGAAAGCTTGATATTTCTACTGAAAGAAGTACTGGAGAGGGAAATAGTGTGAGATAAAGCCAGAAATGTAGATTGAACCCAGTAAACATCTCATGACTTCTAATTGGATCTCTCAAAAGTTTTTCTCTTTATTTCTCAACCCAAGGAAAGAAGAGATGCTTCCAAATTGAGTTTTTTTCATACTATTAAACTTCCCAGACTCATCATCCTCAGTTCACTGTAGACTGTGCCAATTCCCATTTTGAGGAGAAGGCATCAAAAAGCCACTTGTGGGACTCAGGAGCTTTATATGAGAAGAATAGTTTGTACACCGAGGCCAAGCTTTGGAAATCTGCCTCATACAGTACTCATTAACCATGCATGACACAGTTTATCTTCTGGGCTTCAGGGTTTGAGGGTGTTCAGATCAAGTGTGCAGGTAGGATTCTTAGAAGAGTTTTTGAGAAAATGTGAAAAAGTTATAAACATAGCCTGAAAGATTGTTAAATCGATCCTGAATAAAATGCTATTGGGGTACAGCAGAGGATAAACTGCCTCTAAGTCTTTTAAAATGATGGTTTTCTGTTTTAAATGATTTTAACTTTTTCAACTATAATGGGGGAAAATCCATACCACCTCAAAAAATAAAAACAGACTGCAGCTACCAAACCCAAAGCAATTGCTTGAAACATTGGTATATTCCCTTGACTACATGTAGGTAGCTAGCTTCAAAGTTCATTTATATTTTCTAGTGTTGGAGAGAAAGAATCTTTGTCTTGTAAAACTTGAGCTAGAGGCAGGATCATGACTTGAGGCTTGCTCTTTTCCTCAAGCATCTCTTTCCCCAAAATACTTTCAATTAAAAAAGTTAGTCTTTTGGTTACTAAATAGACTTTGAGAACTCTGAATTTCTGATCAAAGAAAGCTCATATATAAAAAAAAAATAAACTCAGTTATTAAGCTGGTATTTTTAAACAATTAGGTAATAGTAGAAGAGATCATAGATGGTTTTGTTTTGCAAAGAAGCACATGCACAGCAATGAAAACAAAGAGTTCAAAGCTAACTATCAAAAAATAATGAGTCTTGAAAGTAATAGATCAAGATCAACAGAAAGAGAATTATTGTGGTAACCACATAAATACATAGAATTAGTAGCACAGTCTGTGGAGGGCAAGATAAGTTCCCAAGGAAGGATATTAGAAATGGAATGTCTAAAAAGAAATATATTCTCATTGTTGCTAAAATTTTGAATGTGTTTAGAAACCAACCCTCTTTATTGAATCTTAAAAAAATCTTCTTCCCTTATTGTCCAACAAGACTGGCAATCAGACTTTGAGAATGGTCCCAACAGTGTACAATGTTTGCTTTCTGAGGTCTAGACTCAGGCTTATAATCAATAAATTATATACTAGATGAGGAATTATTTGTCTATGGCAACTCATGAAATAAAGAAAAATACCCCTCCAATGGATTTTTATCTTATTCAGCCCCAGTTCATGTCTGAACTGACTATGACAGTATGATTGGAAAAAGGGAAAATAACACACTAGTAATCATAAGTTTTTAAGCCATTTTATTAGCACTAATTTAACTTAATTTTCAATAATCCATTTTAGAGATGTAGGGATTTCTTCCACTGGTATCGATATCACCTATATGAAATTTGTATAGATCCTCCTTAGAGAAGCTATCTCATATACTGAAAGGCTTCCTCTAGGTCACTTTTATATTTTGGTGGTGGAATGAAATGTTACTACTTTAAATGATCTTTGCACAATGAACAATAAATTAACATGTTGGCAAAGGAACTAATTAATATCAATATTAACATTTTCAGTATGAATGAAACCAGAAAAAAATTCAGTTAAATGAAGGAGGAAAAGAATCTCTAATAAGTCCTTCTGGGAGAGGCACATAAAGGAGCTGTTAAAATTGATTTCATTTTGCACCTAAAGGCAATAAGAAACATTATTTCATAGTATACTTGGTCATATACTTGAGCAGAAGCAAAAAGACAACCATAAAGTTAATTGCAGCATCTGTATCAGCACCTGTTATATAGGATGGAAAAGCAGAGAGATTCTACCATGAACATAACTAGAGAGTCCAAACTAAGTCACTATATAGACATACTCAGTGACTTCAATGCAAAACTGAACACAAGGGAGGATGGTAAAAATATGTTGAAAAATATTGTCCGAGATTAAAAAATGAAAGAGGTCAAAGATGTGTATGTTGCTTAGAAGCCTTTTATCTTTCTTTAAGAAAGGAATTGGAAGGTGCTTAACATGGCAAGCACTGAACATCACAAAAAAAAAGAAATAGACTATATCTTAACAGAAAGTAAATGACTGTTTATTAGTGTGGGAGTCATTTATGATTCAGCTGTCTGTGCAGTCAGACCATCGATTCATTAGAGCAAAGGTCAAAATAAACACCCAATTAGAAGAAGGGATAAAGATGAGGGGGAAAAAACACTGCATGCAATTATACCAGCTACAGTATGACCTTTTCAAACAAGCTACTGATGCAAAAAAAAAATGGAAGTAGATAGAGTGAAAGACATAGATTCTCATTATCACTACTTCCTTCAGAAATTTAATGCAATAATTTACAGCAAAACTTTAGCCAACAAATGGAAAGATTTGGCAGCCAAGGGCTACGGTAGTTTTGAACATATACTATTTTTATGTAAATGTAAACATATAAGATTTACATTTGTAAGATATTATAGAAAATAATGGTAGACAGTTATGAGCAGCATCACTTCATGAGACAGCAAGGGGTATGTCAGGAGAAAATGCATCTCAGAAAACTAGGTAGATCATCCCCAGTGGATGCAGAGATGTAACCATGAGGAGTAAAACAAAGAGAAAGAAAGAGAACAGATCTATCAGCTTATCTATAAAAAACAGTGTTCATCGTTGATATGTGTGGAAACACCGGAGTCTCTGATTGATATATGAAAAAGTGGAAATATTATTAAATAATATGGAAGTGGGAAAGATGAACAGCAGCTGAAACAAATCAAGCACACACAGAAGAAATTCATCCTGGAAGTGACACAGTTGTGAATATGCTAAGGGTTTAAGGCTTTCAATATAACTGAAAGAGGGAAAGGTATTGGATTATTTGAAACAATCTAGATAGTATTATTCACCCACCCTCCAAAAAAAGTAATAGACATGAAGACACTAATAGCTACTCATCCTTATATCTACTGTTTTTTCTCTATAAAATCTTTTAGGAGAATGAATTAAATTCATATCAAAGGCAATGTTGATGAAAAATAAATGAGATGGAACAAGCAAGCTTTCACAAATTACATTCTCCAGAAAACCACATCTTAGCTAAGCAAGTGACTGAAAGGTATAGCAATAAAATCATTTTGTTTGTTATTTTTTGTTATAAAGCATCATTTTATTCAATAAGGCTGTCTTCCATATATTGAAATAATAAAATATTATTTCATAGATTGAACAGGAGAGAAAACTTTGTTCAGTAGTCCTATAATTATTAATATCAAATCAGGCATAAAACAGAGAGAAATACTAGCTAAAGCTATTCACCTTTTTTTCATTGAGTATGTCCTTCTCAAGTTTTAAATGGAAAAGGTGAAAAATTACTCCAGATGTTCATGTTTGCAGATGCCATTTTGTTGATTGCCTTCATTCACTGAATACTGTAGGTGCTTGCTGATGAGTTCCATGACCACTCAAAGGACATTGGTTTAATAATCCAAACAAGGAACTCTGAAAGGATGAAACATGCGCACTGTTTAGAATGTTATGATTTTAGATAAGCAGACCATTTGCCTCTAATTGATAAGTACATATATACTGGACAAGGACTGAACATAGATAATGAGCTGGGATCTGAACTGAGTAGTAGTCAAAGATCACAGTGTATTGCATTTGGGAAACTCTGTGGATGTTTTATATGATCACAAAATGTCATCTTTTAAACCAATTATTCTTTGGGTGATACTACTGGGCTTTGAATCATGGATCACTATAATCTCCAAAGATTTCAAATTGCAGGGGACTTTCAGGTAATAGAGAGGTGCAGAGTGGACAAAAAATCAGGCTACTGCATATTAATATAAACGACATTCACATATAAGTCGTAGGCTAGTCAAAAAGATGTATGATCAGAATATAAAATGAACCAATCATGTAGTGAGATAAAGTGAAACATGGATAACTCAAATGCTGTTCTCTCACTCATAGAGATGTGGTAGAGAAAGGCCTGTAAGCTACTATGGAGATTGTCTTTGGCTGAGCTGATGAAAAGACATGGGATAAGAACTCATGGATGGAGTACAATCTGTATAATTGAAAAGATTGTTTGTGTCAGTAAGATCATAGATCCATTTAAATATAAGCCTATATCTTCCTTAATGAAACAATTCTGAAAAAAACCTTACAATTGGGAAGTTAATTTCATTGAAGAAACCAGTCATTTGTATACCTTTATAACATTTGGAAATCATTCCCCTGTCAACCCCTGGTATTTGAAAATTGAGCCTTTGCATTCTACTAATAACAAAGGGATTTGCACCTTCGCTGCAATCCATGTGACAGCAAAAACCAAAATGTCTCCATTCCATACAGAGTAGAGTTTTTTATTACATAAAGATTGTGCCTTTATTAAAAAACAAACAAAAAGCATTGTGACGTGCTGGTAAATGTTTAACAAGCAGCTCTCAAAAATGTACTTATGATATACTTTTAATCTTAATTTGCTTCATCCATATTTTTTCATTGCTTTCTCAGGTCTAGACAATTTAAAAATTCAATAAATCAAACAGTGATTTGCAGTATTTGCTTATTTCTGAGATTTAAATATTCACATTGAAAACTGGCTCTTGAGAGCCAGTTGGAGCAGTATAGTAAACAGTAGAGAAAACTGTTCAGTGGTCCCAGAATTATTCATTTGAAATCAGTCATAAAACAGAGTGGTAAATGCTAGCTAAAGCTGTTCATCTCGTGTGTGATCTGGGCAATCACTTAGATGCTGTTTATCTCAATTTCCTCTTCTGTAAAGTGGGGATAGCAATAACAGCTATGCTGCAGGGTTGTTGTGAAAATTAAATAACATATTAATCGAAAGTGTTTAGCATAGTGCCTGACACATAGTAGGGGTTGTAAAATGTTAGTTGCTGTTGTTGGTACTGTTATTCAGAACACCACACAATCAAAATAACATTATAATAGAACATGTCTTTTCTTTCACATTCCTTGAATGTTGAATGTTAGGTAACTGGCTACCTATTCCTCTCTTTGTGGATGATAAAATCACAGATTCAGAGTTGGAAGGAAACATGGCTGTCATTTTATTTCAGCCTCCCACTTTTCTGTTTTTAATTTAGCTTCCATTTCTTGGAATTATTAGCATTGTTAGATCTCTCCAGTCCTAAACATAAAAGTAAAAAACATTCCTCCAACCTATATTCTTGCCTTTCCCTTTCCTTCATTCTCTGACAGACTTCTAGAAAGAATAGTCTCTTCATGTTTCTACTTCTACATGACATATTTCTTAGCCTTCTGCAATTTGTTTTTTTCTCCCTGTTCTATTAGTGAAATGCCTTTCTCCATTGACCTCTGAAATGTCAAATTGATTACTGTTTTCTCAATGTTCATCTTTGACTTTCTACAGTATGTATTACTGTTGACTATATACCCCTCCTTTGTAATATTCTCTACTTTCTTGGGCTATTATAACAATTACTTTTTTCTCATTTTATCATACTTTTTTTTGAGGTAATTAGGGTTAAATGACTTTCTCAGGTTACACAGCTAGTAAGTATCTGAGGCTGGATTTCAAATCAGGTCCTCCTGACTCCAGGGCTGGTGCTGTATCTGCCTTACCACCTACTTGCTCCCATTTTACTGTTCTTAATGTACTTTGTTATTCTCCTCTATTTATACCTCTTCTTTCCTCATTGTAAGTGTCTGAATTGACCTAGTTCTTTTTTCCCTTGTTACTTTTGTCACCTTTGGGTAGTTATATTCATTCTCTCCTTTGGATTTTCATCCTTTACCTTGGCTTTTGTGTCTACTTCTATGTGGATAACTCTAAAATTTACATATCCAGCTTTGACCTCTCCTACGAATCCCAAACAACATTCCACTTCGTTCCACATATTTTCACTTTCATTGCACATATTTTAAAAAGATAAAATGGTTAGTGAGTTCCCTAGGAATCCATGCCAAATTTATGGAAATTGATTCTATTAGTTTCATAAGAATTGCATTCTTACAAGATTCCCTTCCCTCCTAAAATATTTGATGAATGAAATGAAAATGAAATGAAACTCTGTGTAGAGTTTTAGTGCAGTATTTTCTATCTACCTTTCCTCTGAAATCTTTGAAATCTCCTCAATTCTAGGTAACATGTGAGACTATCTGATGTATATATATATATAATATATATATGAAAATTTCAAATATATATAATATTTATATTATATATATTTTTTTTTCACAAATTTCCACCATGTTTAGAAGAGTGAAATGATCTTTAAGGTGAGTCAGGAGATCATAAGCTGTTTTGCTTTTGACTGAAAAAAGAATTTCAGAAGACATGTAGATAAATGAAGTCTTCCATCATTACTGAATCATGCTTCTCTTCCAGGTTTGTGATTTTTTTGTTTTCGTTCCTCATCTAGTTCAATGTCTAGGGCATCTCTGGTATGTTCTAACACCAATATTATTTATTTCTTTTCTCCTTGGATCTTCATACAAATGTTGTCCTTTCAAGGTTCTAGATTTTCCTTACTCCATATTCTTACTGTGCAATGCTATATGCTTTTAAAAATGTCATTCTGAGAAAGGATCTGTAGGCTTCAGCAGACTGCCAAAGGAGGCTCTGACAAAAAAAGGGAAAAAAATACAAGGTTAAGACATGCTCTAAATTCTCTAGGCAACTCTTTAACACTATAACTCACAGATAATATGTTACATGTATTAGTAGAGAATTTCCTCACTGGAGTATCTCCTATATCAACTAAGTCACAGGTCTATTCCCTATCCTTATCCTCCATAGCTAACACAGGCACTATATATCACTGAGATGTAATAAATGTTTGTTGAATTGAAATCAAGTGGTTATAAAGTAGCTGCTTCAAATAAATGACAAAATTCTCCCCTCTTATCTTTACACTAAAAATAAAATTTGTACATTCATCATATACTTTTAGTTATTCCAACCTAAGAAGCTGTTTCATTGCTTGATAATACTTAGTTTTCACTATTTTCACCTATTCTTAAAATTTGCTAATTTCATTTTCTATCACATTCTGTTTTCCACATTATTTTCAAGAATCTGTTCATATCATTTCACATGTATTGTGTTTATATTATCATTCATTTTGTTTAAGGCTGTTTCACTGTCCAAAGTGATGTCTTTCCAAGAATATATCTACATTCTCAGACTAACTTTTTTCGTATAGACCAATTTTAAAATCAAATAAAGAGCATTTTGTTTTAACAAGGCTATTTCTTCTTGAAACTCAAACATTCTGGGAAGGAATTAACCATAACTAGTTGTCATGAATGCTAGATTTTCTTTGTGTAAATCAGTTACATTGTACAACATAGTTCACAAAACATACTTATTTTAAAATAGAATGCTTTACCCTCTAACAGAGCTTTTTATAAGAGAGAGAGAGAGAGAGAGAGAGAGAGAGAGAGAGAGAGAGAGAGAGAGAGAGAAGGAGAGAGGGAGAGAGGGAGACAGAGAGAGCCTTTCTCTGCTAATACCAGGTAAGGCCCATACCTTCTATTTCCTTTAATGCTCTCTGTGAATGCGCTTAAAACATCTGAGGTCATAGCCCAACAGATTCCTAGAAAATATTTCCCTACAAATAACTATAACTGCCTCTTCACCTGCCTCTCTAATCTATCCTTCTTTGGCACCTCGTCCTCTTCCTGACCCCTGAAAATAGTTGTTCCTCTAAAGTTCTATTCGCAGCCCTCTTTTATTCCCCTATATATTCTTTCTCTTGGGAAAATCATGTACTTCCCTAGCTAAAACTGCTACCTCTATGCAAACAATTCCCAAATCTATATTTCTGACCTCTCTTCCATGTTCTATCCTTGTATCTTCAGCTGCATACGGAACATCTCCAACTGGGTATCCCACTAGCATGTCAATTTCAATGTGTTTAAAACCAAGCTTTCCCTTCTTTCCATTTTAGTATTCCTATAAATCATGTGATCATTTATCTGGTCTCTCATGTTAAAAACTTCTCTGCCTCTTTCACTCTTTAAAAAATATTTTTAACATCTTTTCTTTTTACATGACCAGAATTTCTCCCAGTATCCTCCTCTTTCTGTTCCTTCCAGAGACCATAATATAACAAATAATATTTTAATAAAAAAGAGGAACAAGGGGAAAAATAGTAAAACCAATCAGCACATCAGGAAAGTCTGACATTATGTGGAATGTACCACACCAATGATCTCCAACATGTGCAAGAGTGGTGACTGGATACTTTTTTGTATCTCTTCTTTGAGGGCATACTTTTTCTCTTCTAATTTTGCAAAATTCACTTTGTTTCATGATTCTTGTTATTTCCATTCGCATTGTTATAGCCATTATGTGTGTGTGTATATGTGTGTTGTGTACCTACATGTACATATATTTATTTATGGCTCTATTTCAGTCTTCATCTGATGTAAATTTTCCTCTGTTAATCATATTGGTTTTGTTTTTACTACAGAGTAATAATATTTTATTACATCCATGTATCACAATTTATTCAGATATTCCCCAATTGATCATCTTTTTTCTCTTAAATTTTTGCTATCACAAAACATTTTTCCCCCGAAGTATTATACTCAGTTTTGCTGGGTAGGTGATTCTTGGTTTTAGTCCTAGTTCCTTTGACTTCTGGAATATCCTATTCCATGCCCTTTGATCCCTTAATGTAGAAGCTGCTAGATCTTGTGTTATC
>JAQQSK010009596.1:0-13025 GCA_028658325.1 Potorous gilbertii | reverse complement strand
AATGTCGATTTTCTAAGGCAAAATGCCTTCCACACTCAGAGAAAGAAATATGGAAGTCATTTGCAGAATGTAGCAGATCATGTTTGTGTGTGTGTGGGTTTTAGTGTATTATGTTTTGATTTGTTATATGATTTCTTGGACTCAACATTTTCTAAGGGACCTTGTAGCACTAACATCTCAATATTCTTTCATTTCTCACTGGCCATTGTGGCTCCTGCCTTACTGTCTCCCTACCCCGGGAGCCCCCCCAATCAGACCTTCCTCATTTCTCACCTTGACTATGTCTATAGTTGATCAATTGGTCAGTTCAGTTCTGATCTCTTCCCATTCCAAGTCATCCTGCACACAATTACCAAATTAATACACTTAAAACTCCAGTCTGGAAAGTCTTGCTCTGAACAAAACACTTTCCGTGGCTTCCCAATAGCTCCAGGAAAAAGTACAGTCCCCTCAGTCTAAAAAGAAGGAGGAGAAGCAGTAAGGACTGACCGATTTGTGTTAGGCAGGAACAAAAGACTTTACCCTGTGTTGTGGCAGCTAGGTGACACAGGGAGTGGAATACTGATCCTGGAGTCAGGAAGAAGAGTTCAAATATGGCCTCAAATTCTTATAAGCTATGTGACTCTGGCAAGTCATTTAACCCTTCTTTGCCTCAGTTTCCCCATCTGTAAAATAGAATAACAATAACATACCTCCAAGGAATGTGGGAATTAAATGAGATAATATACAGCAAGCATTTTGCAAATCTTTAAGTGTTATATAAATGTTAGTTATTTTTGCTAATGTTATTAGCACCAAGGGGAGTTATTCATACCATGTGGACCCAATAAGAAAGTGGTTTCCTCTCTTACAACCCTGAGATAATTTTTCTTCTAAGGGGAGTCTAAGTCCCTTGAGGAGCATCATAAGGTAGGATCCCTGTAGGATTTTCCAGGGTGAAAATGGGACTTAAGAGAATGTAGAGGGTAGAGGAGACTGTCTACCAATCCAGTGTAAATTATAGGACATTGTTCTAATTCTAGGGGCTATGCAGAGTGCTAGTGATCTGCAGTCTCACCCTGGGTTACACATATATACATAGGGAAGCTCCTTCCTTACCTGGGTTCACCTCATCCTGAAACATCCTTATTCCAAGCAAGTACCCTCCCTCCATTGGTGAGTTCCTCCCAGGTCCTCTTTTTGGGGTAGGGGTCCAGGCTGGCCAACATTCACTATTCCTGTCCCAGCTCTGCTTCTAACTTTCTGGACTTCACCACTGTATCCCTGTACCTTCTGTGGGTACCTTCTTTTCCCCCCATTCCTTTTCATCTCCTTCTTGTTGTCCTCATGAAAATGTAAATGCTTGAAGGTATGGGTTGTTTCTGTTTTTGCTTCTATTTGAACACTTAGCCCCATGCCTGGCACAGAGCCCCTTTAATAAATGCATATGACCTGCCCTGGGGCAAAGGTGGGACTCATTTGAGAAGGGGAATTATATACATTGTTTTATGAGTTATTGTAAGTCCTTTTCTTTGGAGGTAACATAGAAGATGTCCTGGATGAGATATGGCTTATTATCTTGAATGCTTGCATGGGAAGTGAGACTATTTTACCCACATCTATGGAGACACAGGCGCAAGCTCTCTTTGAATCATATTTTGGCATTTCTTAAAGGGAAAGGGTGCCCAGCATTGTGCCAAGCACTCTTAAAGGGAAAGGTAGGGGCAAAAGGAGTCAGGGAGAGAAAGACTTGTGGTGCTCCCTCATGATTGACACTGGTCCCTCTTCGGGGAAGGGGGAGGCACTGGCCATGGGTTACACGTACATAGTGATTGGTTTCAAGGGCTCATGCTTGAAACATCCCTTAGAACTGAAGAAGTGCCTGGTGGCTTAGTGCAAGAAAAATGACTTCACCATTAAAATTGCATGAGGCTCATTTGCTTCCTCCCAACTGCTTGTCACGGTACTTAGAATCGAAGGATCCAGAATCCCTCTGACCATGCAGTAAGCACCGTAATGACTGGAGTAAATGTCCTCACTGCCCTTTCCTGAAGGCTAACAGATCATATGAGGAGACGAGATGGGAGGAGAGTGGTCATGGCCTTTACTTAGTGTGAAATCCATGAGTCCCATCTAGGGAGGAAGAGGAAATGATCCAGAGAAAGGAGCTCAATATCGGGGACGGCCCTACCTCTGACCTAACTGAGGAAGATTGACAGAGGTTTCACTGGGCTAAGTGATACTTGTCTGTTAACAGCCTCCAGAAGATTTCTCAATGTTGGGCATTCCAAGTGAGTCCCTAGAAGGAGGAGGACTTGAGTACTGATTAGGGGTAGAATTGACTCTTTTCTATCTGAATTCCCTTCATCCAGTTCCTGTGTATACCCTATGAGTCTCCCTTATTTTATCCAAAGACATGGTCTCCTAGTTACCCTAACTGACAGATTCCCAAGCATGATTCAGCCCCTGTGGAAGGAAACAACCCAAACTCCTCTCACTTGATGGGCTAGTGTCTTTTGAGTGACATTGTGGAGGATTCAATATGGCTGTTGTTCTTGTTGGTTTATCCACAAGCAGACACTTCAAGTAGTGTGAACCAATTCATTTCCAAAATGTTTCAAGACACTAAGGTAAATTTGGGAAGAGACCAGACCTTAGGTAACATTACTATATGGAACTTATGAGTGGGAAACCCCCTTAGCCAATGGACATGTGCTCTGCAATGTGTAGTCCCAGACTGTTGTTAGAGCTTATGTGACTTGCCTACCTTTTCTTTTTCACAAGTTTGTCTTTTAGAGTTGTCTCCACTCGTTGTCTTCCTCTCCTGTTGCAACTGACCTTCTGGTGCCACCATTTGACTGAAACTACTCTCTCTAAGGTTAGAAAGAACTTTCCAATCATTAAATTGAAGTCTTTCCTCTAGGGTCCTACCCTGGCAGAGGTAGGAGAGAAATTCAATTCCCTGACTAGAGGTGGTTTTCCTCTCACTTCCCCTTAGTCCTAAGTCAATTTTTCTGCAAATATTGATAGCCCATCCACCCTGACTTTCTTACAACTAGAATCAAATATTACCTTCTGCAGACCATTCACATCCCTTCCCACCTGCTAGTGGACTTCCCTGTGAGATTAAGTTGCACCTACTCTGTATTTATCTCACATGTACCTAGTTATTTACATGTAGTCTCCCCCTTTGGATTGCCACTTCCTTGGTGAACAGGCTTTTTGCCTTTCTTAGCAGCTCTAGCTTTTAGCATAGTGCCTAGCATGTAAGAATCCCTCAATAAATGTTGATGGCTCCTAGACTGATTGATTCATAATACTCTCTCTACTTCTCTTACGTATTTGACCACTGCTGTCAGTTTTCTTTGGTGGAGCATCCCTTGTGTCCTGTCCCCTAAGTATAGGATAAGAGAATAAGCAGCAGTGTAGTACCTACTGAGTGCCCAGCATTGTGCCAAGCACTCTTAAAATACTATCTCATTTGATCCTCAACAAATCCTTGTGAGATAGATGGCATGATTGTGGCCATAGTTGTAGATCTGAGTCAGGCAGAGGTTAAGTAATTTCCCCAAGGTCACCCAGGTAGTGTCTAAGGCTGGACTTGAACTCAGGTCTTCCTGACTTCAGGGCCAGCACTCTATTTATAGTAACACCAAGTGCCTCATCTGTGGCCACCATGACGAGACTCTCTGAGGTTATCTGGATGACTCACAGGGATAAGGACCCAAATTTGAAGACTATCCTATGAGGCTAGATTTGTCAACATTTGCCCTTGGTGACTACAGGTTTTACATCACCATCATCCATGCCACAAAGAGACAGGTGAAAGAGGCTTCTGTGGAGTCACAACATCATTATGTCAGAGAGATTTTCTGGAAACATGTTCATTCTACTCGTTCAAATCAAGATGTTTTATTCATGTTTATCATCTCCGCTCTCATCATCTTCACATCTCTTGTCTGAGAATGTCATACTCCGAGCATTTCACAGTTTTGATTACCTAAAACTGAAAACAATAGGGACAAAACCAATAGACTTGAAACAGGAAAACACTCAGTTGGAGTGAAAAATCTTTGGATCAAATATTTTTGATGAAGTTCTGAGATCTGAGGTACCCAGGGAATTACCATGAATGTATGTGTCCATGATTAAGAGGCCAAATGGTTGTTGCTGGTTTGCATTTCTTCTTTTGAAGATCGTTCATGTCCTTTACCAATTATCCATTGGGAGAGTGACTATCGGCTTCATGTAATAAATAATAACGAACAGCATTAGTGAGGCATTTAGACACACTTTACAAAAATTATTTCCGATGATTCCTCACAACAACATTGGTACTGTTATTATTCCATTATCCTGATGAGAAAACTGAGCTAGGCAGAGGTTAAGTGACTTACCAAGGATCACATGTATCCAATGTCAGATTTGAACTCAGTTTTTTCCTGACTTAAAGCCCAGTCACGTGTCCACTGTGCCCCCTAAACGTTTTAGTAGGAGTGATTAGGGGATGTCCCTGATCTGCTGGACTAGATCACCTCCCAGGCAGGGAAACATGTAATCTAATTCCTTGCTGCAGGACATAGACCTTCTTACCAGGATGCAGTAACTCCTGATTGGTCATCAGTGACAAATCCAAAATGATTGGTACTCTAACCGTGACATCTTTGCGCATTAATAAAACAGTCCACATGCTGTGGAGAGGTTGAATCATAACCCCCTTCTTGCTATAAATGAAGCCAGAATGAAAAAGAAGTCATAGTTAAATGGAAGTAACATTGGTGAGTACTTCTTGAAAAGGCAAAGAAAGGTATTGGCAGAGATGATTGTATTATATGCCCCAAAGACACAAAAAATACTATTTCATGTGAGTCAGCTATCACATTTTCCAGTAGCAATGATAAGGATTTACAAAAGGATCACCATTAAAATAATTACAGCTTAAGGACCAATCTCAGGTGTTAAGGATGATAAGGTAGAAAATCCTATGAAGAAATTTATTAAAATAAATGAACATAAACTCCAATACTTGGTGCCTTCAGTGTAAAATTGGGAAAGGTAATGATGGGTGAAAATACATAGAAAAGTGTGATTTAAGAGAAAGAAATGAGAAACCAAAGATTTACAGATTATGCAGAAGCCTTATGTTTGCCTATCATGAATGTTTCCTTTTAAAAAAAAGAAAAGAAAATTCAGAACCGGAGATGGTGAACACCAAACAACATCATAGAGAATGAATTTGACTGCAGTTTATTAGATGAAAAGAGATTTATTATAGACATATGAGTTATCTCTGAGTTAGCTGTCTGGGCATAGTCAGAAAACTGACTTGTAAGAAGTAATATCAGAATTTAAAATAAACAAGAAAAATAATAGTAATGAGAAAAAATATGACATGTGACTAAGAAAATTTAATCCTGAATTGTTTAATCAATCTATTGAAAATCAAAAATAGGAAATGGACAACGGGAATGACATCAACACCAACTATAATTTTATCCAAAAACTAAACCAATATCCATTAACTGCTTCAAGAAGGGACCAAAGCATCCCAGAAAGTGAACTAGTCAGCAAATATCTGAATTATTTGCCAAACTTAAGTGCCAGAGAGTGCATCTGTCAGCAAATACTTGACATATTGGCCAGTAGAGAATGATGGCTGCCAAAGGCAACACCAGGTTAAGATGTAAACTCACCTTTAAATCTTAGAATGAAGGATGATCATGCAGAGAAAAACAGGAGAGGGCAAAAACCAGATTAAAGAAAACTTGGCAAGGTATCTAATTGAGCAAAGTCATCTCAAGGACATTCAAGCATAGACATATAAAAAGGTCACAAACAGAAGGAAAATGAAAAAGATTTGCAAAAATAATTTCAACAGACTGTTTTCTCCATCCATTTTCTTTTTGTGGATCCACCACTCTCATAATTTGTAATTATGGTCCCTGAGGGGCTTACAAAAGAAGTAGAAATGGTCCTAAAGAGACAAAGACAGGAAAAGCAGCTGGATTGGGTCAAATGTGTACAAAGGACAAATGCACTAGAAGCAATACAATTAGGAGGGCACCAGGAGGCCAATTTACACAGTATCTGAAGGATGGGAAGAAGCCAAAGAAATGGGGAAGAAAAGATTAGACTTCATTGATTAAATAAAAAAGACCAAGAAAACATCAGCATCTACTGATCTCCATGCTTACTCTCCTATCTATATCAAATCTTTATTAGGCTCATCCATCCACAAACAAAGACACCTTAGATACCAACATTGCTGCTTATTGTTTGTTAATTAAAACAAAAACAAAAGAAAAAAAGAGAGAAAAGCATTCAACTTGGTAAAATAAGATGCCATTTTGTGGATTGTTTATTTTTTTAAAAAACTGTCTTCCATCCATACATCCAAGTTATCCAAGATTTGTTGGAAAGAGTTGGAAACTAGGGACATTACTCTGATCAATGACCTTCTGAGAATAAACATGGAAGAGCAACCTTGAAGAGAAGTATTCTCTCCAAAGGTTCTAGTCACTATGAAGGAGATCTAATTCAAGGTTTTAGGCCAGGAGATGCTCCTGTTTGCAATTAGCTTTGGTTGATCACAAGTCATTACCAATGGCAAACCACTCCAGTATCTTTGCCATGAAAACCTCATATGGCGACACAAAGAACCAGACATGACTGAACAATAGATCCTCTCAGAAGAGATCTCTAACCACTTAAGCGAGTCTGACCTCACAAGAAATGTGTAACGGATGAAGTTTGTTGATTACTCATATTTTGCCATACACATAAATGGCTACTTATAGAGCTCAACTAATGCTATGAACTGTGGGAAGACACAATGAAAACAAGCTCCGGGCCCAGAACTGAGGAAGATGAAAAGGGTTTAGATGGCATTGGCAAATTTCCAAGCATTTTACTGATCCCCAGGATTCTCACAACCAAGATTGTCCATATTTTTACTTCAAAGACTTTACCAGTGTTGCTGTATGGCCACAAGACCTGGCCTAACACTGCCCTCAGAAAACTGAAGATGAGCATCATGGAGAAGGCCATGGAGAGGCATATTTTGTTTGGTCTCAGGCAGCATTGTAGAGCCCATGAGTTCTGAAGTACAGGAGTAAAAGAGGTCAGCAAAAAAGGTATAGCTTCACCTAGGCCTCAGCTTTCTTATCTGTAGAATAGGGATAGTAATGGTACTGACTTCACAAGGTTGTTACAAGGAGAAAATGAGATATTTGTCCATTGTTTTGCCAACTTTGAAGGGCTTTGTAAATGCTAGCTAGATACTATGTTGGAAGGTCTTCCGGTCACACAATGAGAGTGAGAGATTATGGTAGATAACCTAAGTATACTACTGGCACTGTGGCTGATGTGTGGGAGGCGGGCCTTCAGCATATTGGGCAAATAGCTTGTAGGTATCTGAGGTGGGAAATGAGCCCAGGTCATCCCGATTTCAAGCCCAGCCCAGTCTATACCTCATGACCTTAAGACTTTGGTTCAAAGCCTAGGTCAGATGCTTGCTAGTTTTGTGACTTTGAGAAAGTCACTTAACTTTCACAAAGAAACCAGTTTCCTCATTTGTCAAACTGTAAAATGAAGGCCATGAGAGCTGGAGAACTTCCCTCTTGGGGCTGTCATGAAGCATCCCCAACATCATGTCTATAGAGTTCTTCTCTAAAACGTTGGGAATTCTCGTTGTCATTATCATCGTGGCTTCATTACAATAAAACATCGCCCAAAGTTAGCCCAAAATGAAAGGTCTGTTTTGGGACATGTCCCGAGCCCTCCTTCTCTCTCAAACCCTCTTCCAATCAGTTGCCTGAGCACCAACCTCCTCAAGTTGGTTTTTCCAACATTTGTAAGAACTCCTTTGGAAAACAGCAGAAGGATGCTTTTCCTCTAGTTTCCCCAAGTCACGTTCAGTAAGGGGAAGGGCCCCAGTTCAGCACAAACATCGCTGGACTTGGGTTCCCTTTGGAGCTAGTTGGCCTTGACTACCCATGGGGCTGGGACCTATGAACAGTCAATTATTTAGCTTCTCATCTCAGCTCTCCTGAGTTCTGCAGACCTGGTCCAGCCTTCCTTTGGCATGACAACCATCATTTAGCTCCTGGGACATCCTTTCATCTATCCAAAGGTCATCATTAGTGTGGAGAGGGAGGCAACCCGATGACTTCCTGATCACAGTATGGAAACATTTCCAGACTCCTTCCGACACATGTACCCCTCTAGTTTGGAGACGGCTGCGTTAAAAAAAGAAAACTTGAATTGGACAAGCCTGGGGTGGATGTGATGGGTAGAAATGGAGTCATTCAAGCCCAGAAGCAATTGCTTCTACAAACAGGGAAAGCAGAGGCTTCAATATGGCCCTTACTTAACTAATGTCTTACAAACATGCCTGGATATCTAGAAACATTCATTGCCATTAGGTAACTTGGAACTTTCCCTGACACAGCTTCCAGAACCCTTGACCTCCGAGGATTCACTGTGTTAGTGTTGGCATAAGTACTCACTGGTCCCAAATCAGAGGGGGACTTGGCATTGTGTCCTTAGTGCATGATGTTCCTTAATAACAACAACAATGTGCCCTCAGCGTTTCTCTTGTTGACACCTCTAACATTTACCTATGACCTTATCCCTACACCGTTCCTCTTGTAGCAAAGAACTGCCCATGATGCTGACACATTCATCATGTCTGACAAGGTATGCCCACCTCAGCAACGGTAGCCTACTGCCTTCCTGCTGGCAAGACAGAGGCTTTGTTTCTTGATCAGCCTCCTCAAATCACCTGCTAACAGTAACGATGTGAGCTCTGATATCCTTTAGTCTTGTTTTCTACAAAATTATTGTGATCTTTGTATACACTGTTCTCCTGGCTCTGATCATTTCTTCATATTCATCATTTTTTAATGGTGTAGGCCCTCACCCCCTCATGCCTGGACTCTTGAAATAATCAGTCAAACAATAAACATTTGTTAAGCCAGGACTGTTGGTTGGTTGGTCTCCCTGCCTTGTCTCCCACCCATTGTCCTAAAGAACACTTCTAACTGTGTCACCCACACTCCCCAACTCCCTACTCAATAAACTAGAGTGGAACTACTGACCACTTCCCATGTTTTTGTCAAGTTGAATGATTGAGTGAATGAAGTATTAATTCAGCATGTGCAAATCTCAGAGCTGAATGCTAGAAGTATTAACAGGAAAGTTGGATAGCCTCAGCTCTCAAGGAGCTCACATTCCAACAGGGTAGACAAAATATAAGGAAGGAAAATATAAGGAAGGTCTCTCTTGAAAGTTAGATAGAAATGTCCCATTGTCCTAAGGGTGCAATTTCAAGGCAAATAGCAAGGCCTTTCCTCTAATGTCATTTCCACTCACAAAGTCACAGCAGTCGTGGATGTTGAGCCAAGGACTTTCTGTTCTGGGTCTTCAGTAGCCAAGGTCACAGGGCCTGCAAGAGCCCTTGCCAGGCTGCATCCCCACAGGGAAATAGCTGCAGGTAGTGAGTAGTGCTATTGACACTTGTTTGAGGGTGCCTCGGCTATCTTCATCAAGTTCTGACATGTGTGGTGGTCAAGGAGGTATTAGGGATTTAACTTCCCTGACATCTGCTACGTCTTATCTCTTCCATGCTTCTTCAGCTATCTGTGATCCAGGTTCATAGTTGTAGAAAGCTTTTTGAGGATAGACAATCAGTAGAATGTAAGCTCCTGGAGGCCAAAGACTGATTCATTTCTGTCTCTGCATCCCAAATGCCCAGAAGTAGGCCCAGAAGTAGGACTCACAGTGGTCTTGATTAAATGCTTCTTAAACTAAATGAATGGATAAATGAAAAAGTCTTGAATTCCATCAAATCATCAGCACATTATGATGTCTGCCATCTAACTGCCTGTCATCAATAAGAATGTTATCTGGGTACAAGTGGACCTCATATTTACCTGGCACCCAGGACAACTTTATGAAACCCAGAATTCGTAGGAGAAAGACTGAAGAAATCTACCTAAAATATTTTTTGGTAGAGAGAAGGAATGTAGACACACTTTGATAATATCAATGATATTTCCACAAAAATATACCACTACCACTCCAAATCTCATAGAATTGCTGTTCAGGAAAACAACCAACGTGGTGCCCACATTTTTAAAATTCTCCTTTTGTCTGTATTTTTTGGTACAGACTCACATATTCATTGAAGAGGTCTGACCTTCAGATATGAAGATGATGTTCAAGGTTATTTGTAAAAACCAGTCTAATGGCTCAGATAACCACAGAGCTGTAGAACTGCAAGGGACTTGAGAGACTTTCAGGTCCAACCTCCCAATATACAGCTTTGATAACCAAAGCTCACAGAACAAATAGGAATAACACAACTTCACGGAGATAGTCACATTCCATAAATTGAAAACAAACCAGAAACCCATATACTTATGTGCTCTTCATTTTTAAATAGCCCAAAGTCATCCCTGAAGGTCTTTACCCTCCTTCAGATATCACTTTAAGAATCTCGCTCCATTGTGAGAGCATCATGCTCTTGGCCAAATGACCAATGGGAGGAGTCACCAGGATTTTGAGTGATTTCCCAAGGAAGAGGAAGGGAGCAGTAAAGTCTGACAGCTGAAGCCCTACCTTGCCTCCATACCAGGCTTGGCCAAAAATGATACCAGGAATGGTATCATTTCCTAAAGCTGAGACTACAGTAGCTCCATGGTAAGGCACCCTGGGAATTAGTCCAATTCAAGAATATGGTCAAATGATCATAACTGGCAAGGTATTCTAGAGAAGGAAATCAAACATTTGTCAGGAATAGTTCTAGCGAGAATTCAATATCTCCTTTGTGACAAAGATAAATAAAAGGAGAAATCATAGAAGCTTTGAGTAGGGACCTAAGAGATCATCAATCCAAACACACTTTATTTGAAAGATAAGAAAGGTGAATGACTTGCCCAAATGTTAAAGGGATAATATGTGGTAGAAGTCAGAAGGAATCTCAAAAACTAAGTCTAATTTTATGTACCATATATCTTCAATGACACATGAGATAAAACAATGACTTAACATCTTAGTCAAATTATCAAATTAATCCAGAAAAGATAGCTCATGTTCAAGTACAACACCTACTTAACCATAATTCAACATCTCCCCTGCCCCAACACATGTTAATATATTAACTTTTACCAGGCAGCAAGAAGATATGATAGTTTAAAACAAAACACATTTTACCAAATAGCATAGAAAATGTAATGATGAGAGAACAAAACCAAAAGCTTGCCACCCTCTATGTATAAACAGGGCACTAATTGCCACTGGTTACTATAGCACCCAGGATGTAGGGAACACATACAAAGACTATGTCCAGGGGGAGATGCACAGAAGGTACACACAGAGGGAACTGATTAGACCAGGGAATATGTGACCCTTTGTGACGAGGATGTAAGAGTGGACATAATAAATGGCAGCAGTCCAGTTTGTGCCTTCAGAATGTTGTTTCATCTCTGCTTCTTTCCCCTGCATATGTTGTATCTTCTAGGCAGTGTATCTCCACGTTGCACATCTTGCTCCTGCTCTGTGTTGTATTTCCGTTGGAGATTTCTCCTGGTCTTGTGTTTGCTTTGCTTCTCTTTAATACTGCCCCTGGGCTTCATTCAGCTCTCTAGCCTCTTCAGGAACAGTTATTACTCCTTTAGTGAGGGAGTAGTGGCAAGAAAGCCTCTCACTGACAAGGAAAGAGAGTTATTTTTAATGCTTAGCCAAGGGCCATGAGCTACCCCTTTTATCTAGGTAGTAGACAACAAAGCTAATGAAGTGCCCAGACTCACATTAAGCAGAGTGTTTGCACCTCCTGTGTCTGGCACTCATTAGAATCTCACAGTCTCAGGAAATGATTAGGCTGAAACCTAGAGAATTCCTTACAAATTCTGTTACATCCCAGAATGTGAGTGAGCCTTTGCTAACAAACTTGTTTTAGGGATTCTCTTGGGAAAGCAAAGAAAGAAAGAAACAGATCCTGGAGTGGTATAGAAGCTGGGTCACCAAGATGGGCCTTCTCTCAAAGGTCATTTGATAGGCATGCAAATGAAAGGGGTGACAAGAACAAAAGTTAGACTTCTCTAAGTCACTTCCAACCTCTGTTACTCATTCCTTTACTTGTTCATTCAATCAACAAGCATTTTTAAGAATTTATTGCTACTTTTTTATATCATCTTTGTTTCTCAATATACTTCTCCTTCCCCAGTCAATCCTTTTAACAAGGAATAAAAAAGGGGAGGAAAAAAATTCAGCAAAACTAATACATATTAAAAATATGAGGGGGAGAGGCCAAGATGGCCGAGTAGAAAGATTCACATATGCTAGCTCCAAACCCACAGCCTATAAATTACCTGTAGGGCGGAACTCCTGACAAATTCTGGAGCACTGAAAGCCGCACAACAACAGAGTGGAGGAGATTTCTGTTCCAGAAAGACCTGAAAAATCGTCACAAAATGTCCGTTGTGCATCGGACGCAGAGCTGAGCCCAGTCCTGCCTTGGCCACGTGGCACCAAGAGGAACAGATCCGAGCAGGCTTCAGGGTTGGAATCTCTGGCCACTGCGAAGGTCCTCCCACCAACGGGCACTACAGGTCAGTCAGAGAGACTTCTGGGCTGGCTGAGAGGGGAGTGGGGTGTCTCTGTAGCTCGGGCCCCCTCGGGAGGCAGTGGAAGAGGACAGGGGCTCCCAAAGCAGGCAGGAGCTCAGATCCATTATTGAAGGTCTCTGCATAGGCCCCCTGAGGGAGCTGAGCCCTGCAAGGTGGCCATGCCCCCACCTGAGCACCAAAACTTAAGCTCACATTGAATAGCAGCTCCACCCCCGCTGAAAGCCCTGAGGCGAGGGAGCAGCATTTGAATCTCAGACCCCAAGCACTAGTTGGGCAGATCTGGAGGTGAGGTGGGTGTGGAAAGGAATCTCAGAAGTCAAGTAACTGGCTGGGAAAATGCCCAGAAAAGGGAAAAAACAAGACCACAGAAGGTTACTTTCTTGGTGAACAGATGTTTCCTCCTTTCCTTTCTGATGA
>JAQQSK010009595.1:0-13025 GCA_028658325.1 Potorous gilbertii | reverse complement strand
TCACATAAAATATACAGAGATGTGAGCAAAAAGTGAAAAGCTCTCTAGAAATGTAGTATGGGAAATATTTCAGGCAAGGCTGAGTCAGAGACAATTGGACCCATAACAAAGAGACAGGATGGCAGAGCACCAAGAACCAAGTGGTCTGTGCTAAAAACCAAGCTGTGACCCTCTTCAAAGTTAGGACCTTGTGGAAGCTCCCATAAAATATCTTCTTCACTTCCTGCAAATCAAATGTGACTTCTTGCAACTCAGTCTTGTGATCTCGATTGAAATAGGTCAGGGACTTTCTGCCAGCTGTAGAGGGAAAAAAATCAGATGATGACAGAGCAGATGACCCAAACTGGACACACCTTTCACCCTCATTCTATGACTAGGAATGGGATTCAGGGGCCATAAGTCATTCCCAAACTGTTCCTCAAAGTAAACTGTTGTTATGCAGAAGGTGTTCACAGTTGTTACATCATGTGGATGGTAGAACCAGAGGGCTTGGAAGAGGTTTGGGGAGAGAGACAAACAGTAGGTTTGCATGCAACTCTCACTTATCTGTTCAAGTAGGTAAAATTACTAAAACAGTGACTAATTCAAAAGTCACAAATATTTGTCTTCAGAATGAATGACACATTAAAAATAATGGTTTCACTTCCCAAATTATATTTGATGTGGGGGAGGGCAAAGTTTCAACTGACCTATTTGACTCCTAATTAACAGTAGAAGGATAATGGTGGAAAGAGGTGGTTGGAGTTAAGGAAGAGGTAGCTTAGATGTCTGCCTAGGGTGACAGAAGTGGGGGATGATAGACACTGGCCTGGAATTTAAAATATTCAGTGGATAATGCACATGCCCACAATTAAAAGTTGACTGCAATTATTATTTGGCGAACCCTTAAAATATGAAATTACTACCTGCCCCAATTGTCCACAGCCACTCAAGTAGTTCTGGTCTCATGAGTTTCAGTTCACAGATTAATTGCTTAGAGTGACTGAGAGAACACTATTTCGGGGATTATCTGTAGGCTTGGGCCCTTGCCCCTCTAGGAACCTCAAAATGATACCATCAAGGGTAACTCCAAGAAGGGGTTCGAAGGTCTCATCCGTGATCTGCCACAGTGCAAAGGGCTCCCTGGGTGTCTCTGGGAGCACACGGAGGAGAAAGCTGATGGTGTGCTCCGGGGGGAGGGCAGCTGGATGGATTTCACTAGATTAACACAAAGACAGACACCGCCCCCCCACCCCAGGAGAACTATTAGGGACAACTCCTGGGAGTGGGGAAGACAGCTTCCTCAATAGCTTGACTATGTATGCTCCAACTTCACTAATTAGTGGCAAAAGACCATGGCAGAATTCAGGGGATTGGGGTGGGCAATGGGCTTTTTGAAGCCCAGGAATCGCTGTGGGGAGTGTTGTACTAAACTCAACCTTCCACATCTGGATTCTGCTAAGTGGAAAAATATGAAAGGCCCAGCCCTCCCAGGGAGGGGCCTTTCTTGGTTCTCTGGCATTGCCCATAGGGAAGCCCCTTGGAGCAGGATCATGGGACCATAGAAGCATATATAGAACAGCAAGCAAGATGACCTCAGAAAGTCATTTAGTCCAACCCCCTCCCTTTATAGATGGGAAAATTGAGGTTTATTGAAACTAAGTGATTGGTCCAAGATCACAGGTAGTAAGCCTCAGAGCCAGGCTTCAAACCCAGGTCCTGTATTAACTCCAAATCCCTGCTGGATCATCCTGCCTCGGTCCTACCTGGCTCGACGCATCAGCTGAACATCTCTGAAAAGAGTATAGGTATGAGTTCCACTGAAGATAGAGGGTTCCATTGAGACCCCTTTGATGGATGCATACTCTTTTTCTACCAGGCCAAAAGCCTCCATCATGTCAAATCCTGGAACATTCAGAAAATGATGAGTGGGAAGGGGAAAAAAAGAAAGAGCAAGAGAGAGACAGCACAGGGAGAAAGGAATGGGGAGAGAGATGCAGAGACACACAGTAGGACAGAGAAGAAGGACAGGAAGAAGGAGCATAGAGGAGAGAAAAAGAAAGAGGACAGGACAGAGAGAGAAAGAGGGAGAGAGGGAGAAAGGAGAGAGAGAAGGGAGAAAGAAGAGGGAGAGAGACAAGAGAGAGAGGGTGAGAGAGAGAGAGAGAGAAGAGGGGGGAGAGGGAGAGAGAGAGGAGAAAAAAGACAGAGAAAAAGTGAGGGACAGGAATAAGAGCAAGACAGATTGAGAATCTCCTTGGTGGCAGGTGGCAATAAACCTTTTATTGGTTTCTTCTGTGCCTTTAGTTTTTGTGATTACTCCCTGGCCCAAGTGGTGTTAATACGCATGATGTTAGCTTGTACCAAGTGTGTCTTGCTGCAGACATAACTTGGAGGCCTCCCTGTTCTCTTCTGTCTGTCTTCTTGCTTACTACAAGCTGCCACTCTCCAAGTGGCTGTGTTCCTGTTAAGTCATATGTCAACTTCAAGGTTCTATGAACATGAACCAAGCCCTACAAAGCTGCTTATTCAGAACTTAGGGCCACTCAGCACCTGTTACCAAGTCCTTGGCCTATCCTGACATCATCCCCCAATGCCTTGGGTTCTAAGCGTTAAAAGGGCTTAGTGCCACTTCAGAGAGACTCATTCTAGCTCCTTCTTCTCACTGTCCAGGTAGACCCAAGAGATAGAATTACCAGTATGAGATTCCCACAGGTGGAAAAACATATTATCTGTTTCTCTGCCCTAGAAGAAGTTTAATAAGTCAGTGTGTATGTGTGTGTGTGCGTATGTCTGTCATGTACGTTTTAAAAAAAGATCAATAATGAGTTTTTCCCTCCTAACATGACACCAAATGCACTGTCAGAAAGGAGAAATATCTGCAGATTCTGTAAGGCTTGGAAGGAAAGTCATTTTTACCTCTGCCTGTCCCACCTTATATTTCATATATCTCAGAAGTTTCTAACCCATCAAAATTGTGTTTCCATTTCTGGCTCTTTACGTCACTTATTTTCTCATTCTCTACAATCCTATCAGGACTTTCAAAGGTTTCTTCCTTCCACCATGAGCCAGTCATACCACTCTGACTGGTTTCCCTCTGTCTTAGTTGGTTATCAAACTGCTCTGACTCACTCCTCATTTCAGATATTAATTGGTATAAAGCAGACAGTGAAATCTGAATTCACGTTTCTGGCTTATCAGAGCTTCCAGAAGGCAAGGGGTAATAACCAATTATCTTGAAGTCTAGAAAAAGAGTAAATTTGTTTTAAAAGATCCTCTTCCAAATTCCCTTTCCTCTTACTCCTACCCACACCATTCTATTGATTCTAGTAGCCATTATATAGTAGACATCTTTAGTAAGAGGAAAATGGATATAAAATTCCAAACAGGGTAGGGGTGTGTGTCTGTGTGGATGTGTGTATGTGTGTGTTTAAGATAAAAAGAAAGTTAGACACAAGAGAGGGGAGGAGAGGAGGGAGGGAATGAGAAAAAGAGAGAAAGAAGGAGAGAAAGAGAGAGAAGGAAGAGGAGGAGATAAAGATTCTATGGAATAGAAGATCAGAGTGAGAGGCAGACAAACAGAGAAGAAAGGGGGAGGAAAAGGAGGAGGAGGAAGAGGAGGAGGAGGAGGAGAAGGACATAGAAATACTAGAATTATGTTGTGCGTAGGATAACAAGAACAGGAAGAAGGATGAGTCTGAGAGATCAGAGCTTAGTACAAATACCAAGACATGGTAGAGAACAAGACATAAACAGGTTCCATACCTGTCAGAGAGCTGTTGCCATGGAGAGCTGGGCAAGCCGCTAAGAGACAAACAGAAAAAGTATTTAGAGAAGCAAGTTTAGCCCATCAAATAACCAGGTGCATCAACCCCAGAATTGTCATGAGGAGGTCCTGGGACAATATTTTGGAGTTCGTGTTCCTAGAGTTTAGGAAATACCAACCTCATACCAACTTCACATGTAAATGTAACTTATCATTATTTTATAGAGGAGGAAACTGAAGATCAGAGAGGTTTCCTATAGTCACACAGAAAATATTAGACCCAGAATACATACCTAGCAATTCCTTAAAGAGATGAAAATTTTTTCTGAAATAAAACTCATCCACTATACATAGACCACTCCCAGTTATCCACAAATAGGAGACTGTCTTCAGGTTTTTCCTACTCTACTAGCCAGCTGGTCCTAGGTTACAACCTCAGGTCTGATCTGGTCATTGAGAGCCAAGTAAATCTGCCCAGAAGAGTGTTCTATCCTAAGACTGTTTCTAAATTCTAAAACTAAATATTAGTCATTTGGGGATTATTCCTATCCTTGATCCTCTTTTCCACACAAATGAGAGCTGTCAACTTTTTTGGACTTCATTCAATGAATAAGTCTTCCAAATCCATTCTTCTAGAAACAGAGAGGGAGCCTCTGCGTGGGATTGCAGAGAGACAGAAAAGAAAACTTTGGTGAAAATGAAACTCATCTACCTATTTTCATTCCAAAAAAAAGGCAGGAAACAATACCCATGAGCAATTAAATCCTGGCCTCAAAACAGGACTAGAAATTACAGAATGATAGAAGAAACCTTAGGGACAACTTGATCCAACCCCCTCACTTTAACAATGGGGAGGGATACAGAGGCCAAGGTCCCTCAGATATTAAATACTTTCTCCAGATTCCTTTCTCACACTCACACAACTTCCCCATTATGTGCATATCCAGCTTCTGCTCAAACATTCTGAGTGATGACAAGATCACTATCTTATAAGACAGACCAGTTAATATTGGATACCTCTGGAATTTAAAGCCCACTCTTGCCTCTGCTATCAATCTCAGTCTCATGTATGAATGAGTTGGAGTCAGTCTTCTCCCTGACCACATTCTGAGCCTCATCTCTCATTGTGGAAAGTAAAGTCTATTAAAGCAGTTTCAGGTTGGATAGAATTTTTTTGGAAGGGTGAGAGCATAGTAACCCCCAAATAAGATCTCATAACTATGGTCTGTTCCATCTATGTGTAAGGTTGCTCCTACCTATACCATGTTGCTTGGTAGAAATCTAGCATTTAGAAGAAGATGAGCAAAAGAGAGGTCCTTTGTTCTTTCTGGTCAGACGAAATCTGGCACATTGGGCTCACTCCAGATACTTACGTTCTAAGAGAATCAATGACAAATTGGAGAGTGTCTGGAAAAGAGCAATTAGAATGGAGAGGGGACTGGATATTACATCTTATAAGAAATGGGGAAAGGAATTAGAGGAGCTTAGTCTAAGGAAGAGAAGACTAAGGGGACACTTTGATCACTATTTCCAAATATGCAAATGACTGGCAAATATGCAAATGACTGACAAGAGAGATATGCTTGATCTGCCTGCCTTTGGAGGGTAGGATGAAAGTTATAGAGAGACAGGATTAGGCTCAATATAAAGAAGAACTTCCTACCAAGCAGAGCAGAGAAACCATGATGTAGGCTGTAATATTAAGCAATATGTTTGTCATACTCTGAGTGTTCAAGTTAAGCCTGAATGTTCATTTGTCAGGGATGCTACTGTGGCTATCCTTATATGTGATAAGAAGGCGTGCCAAACTGACATCTAAGGACTCGTTCAACTTTGAAATTACAGGAATATAAGAGGAAGGGCAAAAGGGCCAATTAACACTATTGCAAGGGATAGGTGTTCTTTGCTTTTTAATTCTCAAGACACT
Organism: Potorous gilbertii; assembly: GCA_028658325.1. Classification (NCBI taxonomy): domain Eukaryota; kingdom Metazoa; phylum Chordata; class Mammalia; order Diprotodontia; family Potoroidae; genus Potorous; species Potorous gilbertii. The sequence goes on along the minus strand of JAQQSK010009595.1, from coordinate 7,353 downwards.
GAACTTGGCAGCGTGGGGGAGCAGGAAAAGATGAAATCTCAGGTGTCCCTGGAAAGTCAAGGGTACTTTGTAGATTCAGTTTCCTCAATCACTTTCACAACCACCAATATAATTGCCCCCTCAGGACTTTAAAGTTTTCTTATGAACTGTGGTTGCTATATCTGCAGCATCTGGTAATTTGGATACATAAAACAGTCACTTCTATCGAATGACGCTTCTAGCTGCCAGTGTCTGGCTTCTGGAAAATGTTTTTTGAACAAAATAAGCTCCTATTGACAAGGAGATGACTGAAAGATATATAATACATGAATGCAATAGAACATTTTGCACAATAATTATACAGTATTATTGTACAATAATTTTTACAATAGGAAACTATGAGAAATTCAGAGAAACATGGGAATGATCTGATGCAAAGTAATAGAGACCCAAGAGAACAATTTATATAATGATAGTAATGTAAATGAAAAGATCACTAGGAGAAAGTTGGACTGAGTAATCAAAAAACCAATGGAGACACTACAGGACAGATAATCAGATATACCTATCTACTCAAGTCAGGGGATCCCTAGCAGTGGTTATTGTACACTTAGTTTACAATTGCTGTCTCATGTTTTTTGCCTAACTCTTGCTTTTTTACATAGGAAGATTCTGGGCAAGTGAATTAACCTCTGTTTTCCTTGAAGGCAGCTACACTCAGTAGATAGGGTGCTGGGCCTGGAGTCAGGAAGACTTGAGTTCAAATACAACCTCAGACATTTACTAGTTGTGTGACCCTGGGCAAATCACTTAACCTTTTTTTTGCCTTAATTCAATAGAGAAGGAAAAGGCAAACCACTCCAGTATCTTTGCCAAGAAAACCCCATTGGCATGCTATGTGGTCCATGGGGTTACAAAGAGTCTAACGTAAATGAACTACTGAGCGATAACCACAATGTCAACAGAATGTGAGAAAAAGTTGAAATAATTGTGATGCAAAGAGAAGAGACATCAATAAATTTTTTAAAATAGTGTTTAGAAGAGAAATCCAGGGTAAGGAAATGAAGGGATCAGTTTCTAGGTGACTTCAGCATTTACAATGCCACCTCAGTCATCCAGATTGATAAATTATTCCTGACACTATAGTGCAAAATGAAGGGAATGATGGTCCTTTCATCCCCTGCCCTGGTCATTGTCTTTACATTTTATTTTAAAATATTTGTATGGATAGCTTTTGTTTTTATGCCACTTTCATTTCTAAATATAACCCTTCTCTCACCTTTCCCATCAAGTCATCCTTTGTAACCAAAGTATAAAAAGATGTTTTTAAAAAAGCAATTTAGCAAAACTATCCACTTCATTACCCAGTCTGACAGTATATGCAATGTTACATTCAATTCTCCACTTCTGAAAAGAATTAAAAGGAGGTATACTTTTTTCACCTTTTTGAGATCAAACTTAGTCAATATATTTACATAGGGTCTTCACATTTAAATGGGACATTGACAAGCTGAAGTTCATCCAAAACAGATTATCAGATAGATGTAGGAGATAATCAGACAACATAGACTGACTTTGACAGACTTAGCCTTTCTCAGCAACACAAGGATCTAAAACCATTCCAAAGAACTCATGATGGAAAATGCCATCCACATCCAGAGAAAGAATTCTGGAGCTGGAATGAAGAATGAAGCAGACTGTTTCCTTTTTTGTTTTATTTTGTTTTGTTTTTTTCTTTCTTGTGGTTACTCAATTTCATTATAATTCTTCTACGCAACATGACTAATGTGAAAATGTGTTTGATAGGAATCTAAGTGTAGAGCCTATATCAGATTGCATGCTGTCTTGGAGAGAGAAAGGGGAGGGAGGGGGAGAAAATTTAGAACTTATGGAAGTGAATGTTGAAAACTAAAAATAAATAAATTGGAAAAAACTTTAAAAAGTCTTTCCTCCCTCACTGGTAAGGCTATGGCAGGATTAGGGTGATGGGAGCCTGGAAGGAGAGACAGTAGAAAGACAAGAAATGGTTCAGCAAGAGAAAATAGAATATACTAAAGGTAAACTTAAAACTGGCATAATAGAGAAGGCTCTAGACTCCAAAGTCAAGAAATCAGGAGGTCTGCCTTCCCCACTTACCAGCTCTGTGACCAAAGGAAAATCATTTAATATTCTGGAGCCTTGATTTTCCTCATCTCTAACATGGGGATAATCATTCCTGCCCTGTTCCACTTCACAGGACTCTTGGGAAGATCAAATCAGACTTGACATATGATTAGGCTTGGAAAGAAGTTAAAAATACTGTTCTAGTACAATGCCAGAACTGATTACTACTCACCAGCCGCTGATGGCTCTGTCTGAAAATCAAGGTAAGGTTAGTGCACTCACCAGTCCTTCCTATGGCAGACACAACATTGCTCTCTCCCAGACTGTAGACAGCTGAAACCATAACCTTGTACTTGGTCCCAGGAAGCAGGAGAGGAAGCATCGCATGGTTCTCTGAGCCAGGAACTATGATCTGCCAGGACCAGAAGAAAGAATTTTTGTCTTCCAAGCAAAGACTTCCGTCTCCATTCTGTTCATCATTACTAATTGATATATTGCTTTGAAAGTGTTCTCTTTGTTCAGTTATGCACTTCCTCCCTCATATTAGGGATTTCCTAAAGGTAGAGCTCTAGGGTAGGACTATTTCTCCTTCAACACACTAGCTCTACCTACTGCCAAGGACAGGGCAGTATCTCCATTTCTCCTCATGTCTTCCCCATCCCACACCTCTCTTCCCACCCCCTACTAGATACCATCTACCTTCTTTTCTAGGACTCTGTATAAAGGGTAGCCTCTGTAAAGTAGAGTGAACTGACCACCTTAATGGTAACTCATTGAGTGATTCTTCTCCAATTCAGCCCTGGACTTACTGTTTTCTCAGGGCCAGAGCCAGAGGCCAAGGCATAGGTGAGTCTGTAGTGCAGAACGTTGTCATTAGGGGGTGTCCAGAGGATTCGAAGGCTGCTGGGAGTCTCTGAGGCTAGCACAAGGTTCAAGGGTGGATTCCTGCTCACTGTAGCAGAAAATACAGTGCCTTGGAAAAGGAGAATGGCGCTGCCTAGAGATGGCAAAGGTCACTTAGTGACATGGGCTCATTTTACTAATCTTATGAAAAAACCAAGGGACAGTGAGATATGGACTATATAGGAATTAGGATAGTGGGGTGGTGGGGGGAGAAAGAAAGCTAGTGTACCTTGATTTAAGGCAATCTATTAGACAGTCCTTTGCACTGCTTACTTCTGCCTCCATACCATTTTGTTCATGCAGTTTCTTCCGCCTAGAATGCTCTTCCCCATGCCTTTTGCCATGACACAAACTAAAACTTAAATCATCTCTCCATGAGTACTTCCCTCATAACTTCAACCATTGTGGTTATCAATTTATTTAATCATATATTGTTATAACATTCTGATTCAATCAAATTCCACAAACATTTATTAAATACTTAGGATGTGCAGGGAGGACATTGTGCTAAATACCTGGAAATCAGACAAAAATCAAATAGTTCCTGCCCTCGAGGAGCTTATATTTAATTGGGAGAAATGATAAGGGAGAAGATAAAAACAGTATAGGAACTGAACTTCTTATCCTTGGTACACTAACTTCCAGATGACAGCATTCCTTATGTTCATGTCTGCTCCTCCTATGCAATTTACATTTTACTTTCAGAAGTGCCTGGAGCAGAGAGGTTAATTGTCTTTCTCAGAGTCTCAGTATGTGTCAGAGGCAGACCTGGAAACCTGGTCTTCACAGTTGGAGGTCAGTTCTGGAATCACTACATTATGCTCCCTAATTAATATATTCATGATGAATTGAGGGAGAGAAAGAAGGAAAGAGTATTAACATTTAGGAGCATCAAGAAAGACTTTCTACTGAGATGACAGAACATGAGCTGAGCATTGAAGGCAGCTAATGATTCCCAGAAGAGAAGATGAAAAAAAGGGAGTCCATTCCAGGCATGAAGTCAGAGATGGAATGTTGAATTGAGGAAAGAGCAGGTAAGGAAGTAAACTGGTTTGACTGGAATGCAGAGTGTACAATGGATTTTTAATATGGCAAATATTGTCATTATTCATTCATTTTCATTAAGTATTTCCCTCTTCCATCTCCTATTTTTTAATGCAAATACCACTGAGAAGGATCTCACACTTAATCCACAGTTTGGTGAATGAGTTTATCCAAGACTTTCAAAAGGAAGTGTTGGGCAGTATTGGGCAATAATTCTGCCTAATTCCAATTCTAGCCATAACCCTGGTTCTAACTGTGAAGGGGCAAGCAGAGGAGTGTGTATTTGATCCTGGAGACAGCAGGGAGCCATCAAAGCTTCTTGAGTAGAGAGAGATGGTCAGACTTGTTAGGAAGATGACTCCAACAGCTTAGTGGGGGAGAATAGACTGGAGAGGGGGGAAACTAGGAATCTCGTCAGGTGGTTGTTGTTCTTCAAACTAGAAGAGGATCAATTGTATCTGACTGTGGCTGCTCTAGGCTCTACCACAGGTAGGGTACAAATAGTTCATATCAACATTTGAAATGGAAATGACTCTAAATGGGTACATCTCACATTTCTTTTGAGCTATTGCGATTTTGATTTGCTCATAGAGTACAGCACCTTCCTTCTTTGATGAAGGCACAGCATGCTGGGTGGTCCTATGTCTCCCATGTCTCATAATTAATTCCAGAGTTCTTCAGAAAGACTTTGATAATGTCCTTGTATCTTTATCTTTGTCTTCTGACCTCTATGTGTTTGTTTATATGCATTCTCCATAAAATAGTCTTTTAGGCAAATGTATATTTGGCATTTGAACAACATGGCCAGCCCATTGGAGTTGCACTCTTTGCCAATAGAGTTTGAATGCTTGTTATTTCAGCTTGAGAGCAGACCTCAGTGTCCAGTATCTTATCTTGCCAGGTGATCTTCAGAATCTTTCTAAGACAATTCAATGGAAGCAATTCACTTTCCTGGCATGGCATTGGCATATTGTCCATGTTTTGCAGGCACACACCAATAGGTCAGGACCATGGCTCTGTAGACTTCTGTATGGTAGGCAGCCAATTACCTCCTCTCCCCCACACTTTCCTTTGGAGCCTTCCAAACATTGCACTAGCTCTGGCAATATATGTGCCGATCTCGTCATCTATGTGTATACTGCCAAGGTAAATGAACAAATCCACAGTATTCAAAATTTCTCCATTTGCTGTAACTGATCGTTTCACATATGGATGGTGCAGTGCAGGCTGATGGAAAACCTCTATTTCCTTGGGGTTAATTGTTAGGTCAAAATTAGCACAAGCAGCAGAGAATCAATCCATACTCTGTTGCATATCAGGAATCTAATCTCTAGGAATCTAATTAGGAGAGCTATTATATAAGCAGGAGGTTATGAAGAACTGAATTAGGGTGATAGTCGTTTGAATAGGGAACAGATGATATGGAGGCAGAATCAACAATATTTGCACTATTTGATTAGATATGCAAAGTAAGGGACAAGGAAGAGTCAAGAATGGTAGTGAGATTTTGAAACTGGGTGACTTGGATGTGCATTACTTTGCCTCTCCTCTGTCTGTCATGTTCCCCCAACCAGACTCATAGACTCAGAATGTTAGATCTGGGAGGGACCTTATTTGTAGATAGAGAAAAGGAGGTTTAGAATCAACTTATTTAAAGTCACACATAAAATTAGTGGCAGAGCTAGACTTGGATGCTAATTCTAGCTGTGTGACAAACTCTGTGTGATTTTTTGGTAAGTGACATATCAATAGAGACTGTGAATTCCCAAAAGGCTAGGATTATGTTTTTTCCTTCTCTGTACCTATCTTGGTTCTTAGCCCAGGGTTTTGTATACAGTAGGCGCTTGTTGAATGAATACATAAACCCAGCCCTTAGAGGGGCCCTTGACAGCATAAGAGATTTCATTACAAGACAATAAACTCCCAGCAGTGAATGTAGAAATCTCCAAAGATCTCTAACCATTCCAGGACAACCTCTGGTGAGACTCTTCCACCATTATTATATGCCTGACCCACCCACCTTAGCTTACACAATACAAAATGTCTCACTCCCTATAGTTGATAGGAATCCCTATGTGCCATAGACTGGAATCAAGAGACTGTCTCCCCAGTATCAGTAGTACCGTCAAACTCCCAGATATGGAAACTTTTCTGAAAAGCCATTGCAATTTTTCCTCCAGGGACCAAGGAAGAAAGGGGACAGAGGATGGTAGATTACAAATATGCCACATCCATTCCATGGCCAGTGAAGCCATTAGGCAGAGAATATTAATGAAGACAATCTTTGGGGGTAGAAGGTCTTTAAACATCATCTGCCATCTCCTGTGAATAAGAACCAATCTCCAGATAAAGTGGTTCCTCTTATTTTCCTAAGTGCCCTGTGTGTGTAAGCACTTATATGCTTGGAGAAAGCTTCACCTGCTGTTCAGGTTAAGTGGAAAATCTGACCATAAACCAGTCATATTCATTAGACCAAAGTCCATGTTGTAAATTAAGTGCCCTAGAACAAATTAGCCTTTTGGCCTACTAAACTGTGCAAGATCCCTTTGAAAAATATTGCATTTTAGAGCTGAAAGAGACCCTGGAAATCAGCTAAACAAACCCCCTTATTTCACAGACAAAGAAACTTAAATCCTGAGAAGGGAAGGGACCTTTACAAGGTCAAGCAGTGAATAACTGACAAAACTTTCTGCCAAGATGTGACCAGAGTTTTATTATTTGTACATAGTAGTTCATTAGTGGATAAATTAGGGCATAATTTTTTATTTGAGACTGGCTTTTCCACTACATCTAGAAAATATCAGAGCCCTCTTTTCCAAACCTCTGCCTGTGTGGGGAATACACTCAATTTGCTATCTGAGTCACGGTGGATTAACGCAGGGTTGGGGTAGGAACAGAAGAGGTCATATAGCCTATCCCAAAGTCCAATAGAAATACTTATTATATTCAAGGATGTACTGAAGCCAGCTCAAGTCAACTCTGGAAGTCTATTGTTTAATTTTCAGTATGAGCATTTACACCTCCAAAGTTAGCAAACACTAAGGCTAAATCTGTTGTTTGATTGATTGTTAATGATGCATATTAAGCTTTAAAGTGTGTCAAGAGTATATTTTTTTTCAGAGTTGAATGTTAAATATTTACCAGCATACTCTGGTTTATATTACTACACAACCTTCAAAAGAGAGAGTGTGGTGGAGATTAGATTCTCCGAAGTATTGTTCTATCCATGTCCTCACTCTTTTTTCACTAGTGTGTATAATGGAGTGTATAACAGAATGATGATCATCACACCATCATGGTGTGTATGGTACATTCTGGGGTGTG
>JAQQSK010009594.1:0-13026 GCA_028658325.1 Potorous gilbertii | reverse complement strand
CCATTTTACAGATGAGGAAACTGAGACTCAAAGAAGTCAAATGACTTGCCCATAGCTAATACATAGCAGACATGGCCCTTGTGCTTAAGTTTCCCCTGACTGAAGCCCAATGTTCTTTTCACTTTACCATGTTGCCTCTTCACAAAGTAACTCATAAGCATTTAGGGTTATGTAGGCTCTTGAATTAAAAGGAAAACTCATTTAAACTAACCTTTTAAAATTGCTGCTTTCTTCCAGATAGGTATTCTTCAACCAGAGTTCCCTGAAAGCTGTAATGCTGCTTTGCCCATAAACCTTTCCTTCATTATGACAGCCTTCACAGCTTTCCCACTACTCTGGATCCCTATAGATCCCTAGTTTGAATCATAATCATAATTGAATCATTAATTATCTATTCCTTTTTTTAAGGAATGCATCGCTTGAGTAAAGTTTTCCACTCTCTCTTCTAAGTGATTCATTCTCCTTAGAATTTTTTTTTCCTCCAGGACTCTGATTTCATTTTTGATGTCATTTTTTATCTCTTGCTTCATTTCTTCGAATCACTATTGGAGTCTTTCTGGTCAAACCTGTCCTGGACTCGCTCCCTTCTTTGGCGTTTCTTGTCCCATATTATGTCTTCATTATATATGGCATTTTCTTCTGTTTACTTATATGTCTAGTCTCAATTCCTGGATTGTAAACTAGTGCCAATTTGTCCCATGCTTCATTTTGGATGGAAGGGGCAGGACTTACCTATTCCTTTCCTTTCTACAGTCTGAATACTATGGCTGCGGTCATTGTGGATGTGGTAGCTGGTGCAAGGCCCTGTTGTCTGCCATTATCGCTAGGTTCTGATCAAACGAGATAGTATTTGTTTAAATAAAATGCTTAGCCTAGTGCCTGGCACAACATAGGTGCTGTAGAAATGCTAATTCCCTCCCTGCCTCCACTTCTGCTTCCCTTTCCTGCAGGGTTATCCAATGTACAACTTGGCATTGGTCCCGTCTCTGTCTCCTTCTTATACAGTCACCAACTGGGAGTTGACTCCATCACCTGCTGTGGCCCTAATAAGTCAAAAACAGATGTTGGGAATTTTGTTGTTTTCAGAACTCCTGGAAGGCATTCCCCTCCTGGAGTATGCTGTGCTGGCCTTGTCTCATCCTGGGGCTCCAAAGAGAGAATTGGATTTATTTGCCTTGGAAGCCCCTAGGCATGTATCTACTTCCCAGACTCATTTACCTGAGAAGGTAAATGTAGGGTCTCTCTCTGACCGTCCAGGCCTGAGATCCTGCTGGCTTCAGGGCCCATTTAATGGAGATTGGCCTGGCTTCCATTCTCTTGACGTTTTACCACTTCCAGCACCTGCAGACTGCTGACCATCTTCTTGTGCAGTCTTGGACGGTATGGAAGAAATTACTGGCATTTCTCTTTAGTTTTCTCAATTATTATTTCATCTAGTGCCTTCAGAAGTGTTTGCTGAGATTTGGGTGTGGTAGGGATCTAGGGGAGCTAAATTAACTGAGGCCTTTATCCCTGTCAGTACGGAATTATATGTTGTCTTGAATAATTAGCCATTGCCTCTTGTGTTTTTCTTTCGTCCCTAGACTTTCATGCTTATAGATAAATAACATAAAGTGTCTGTGGTCTTATCAGTGTGGATATTTGCTCCACCGCTGCCAGTCACAACACATCCATGCCTTTTCATTCTGTGTAATTCTTGACTAAATTCTCCCATATCCAATGTGGTCTCTGAGCATTTCATGGGTGCCAGGGGAGTAGATTAGCTGTCTATCTGCTAGCCCTTGCTCCTGCCCCATGACTAGCATGCCTCCTTTGCCAATCTTATATTTTCTTAATGGAATAGGGTGAGGGAGTGAATTGAATCCATCAATCATTTCATCCCACTTAAAGTAACTAACAAGATACTCTGGCTGTTATACCTTTATCAGCAGAAGATCCTTCCATTGGATCAGTCAATCAATCAAAAGCATTAAATGAATGTCTACATGTCCAGTCACTCACTATGGGCTTGTTTAAAGTAACAAGCCAGCTCAGATTCCAGTATTCCATTGGTGATTCAAGAGGCAGCCGTTCCATCCATGGCTCTGAGAGGAATTGCTTGGGGGGTATGAATGTGGAGGAGAAGAGCTTTAATCTCCTTTGTGAGGGTCACTTCCTGACCAGATGACATCCTTGGGAACTTTCAAGTGTCAGAAGGCTTAGATTTCTCACTACTGTCCTTGCAGTATCCCAAAACGGTGGTTACTAGAAGCAGTGTCTGCCTCAGGAGTTGAACAAAAAATAGACATACTGAGCAAAGGCAGTTTCTGAATATTACAAGAAACTTAGCAGAAAACTATACTGTCCCTAAGGACCCCAGCAAAAGGACTTTGAAGAACTCTGAGCTATTTTGTCCCATACATTTACCATTATTTATTATGTGCCCAATGTGAGCATTATAGCTAATATGAAAAGTATGAATTTTACATCATTAAAACACCAGTACATAACCATTTGCCCAGAGCACCTTATTGTGGCTCATAAATATTCAGATTTTTCATTTCTTTATTTAAAAAAAAACAACCTTTTAAACAGAACTGGAATGCTTGCTTTATTGTAGTGTGAATCCAAGAAGTTTTATCTAAATTCCTTATGAACTTCAGCTCCGTTTTTATAAGATTGGCCTCTTGCCCTAAAACCCTAAGTAATCTTCTCTAAGTACTTGAATCTTTTGGGAACCCCCACCCCCGCCATGAGGGCTTTTCCATGTCTGTGGATATCTAGAAATTTTGTCTGGACTACAGTAAGATGGTCTTAGGCACTGATGAAATCGTGGAAGAATTTTTACCAACTCCAGTTTGATTTCTTACTTAAACTGTCAACAATAGTGACTTTCAGTTGACTCCAGCTCAGTCATCACTCTTCTTAAAATATATATTTTGAATTATTTTGCTAATTCACTCTCAAATACATATTAAAAATTTAACATCCATTTTTAAAAATACTGAGTTCCAAATTCACACTATACTTCCCACCCCTCCCCCCCATGAGAAAGCAAGCAATTTGACATCTATTATACATGTGAAGTCATGCAAAACACATTTTCATATTAGCCATGTTCCAAAAAAAAATATATTCACACAAAAACAAGAAAAATAAAGAATGTAAAAACAAGTGTGCTTCAGTCTGCATTCAGAGTTTGTCATTTCTCTTTGGAGGTGGACAGCATTTTTCATCTTGAGTCCTTTGTCTTGATTTGTCTTGATCAGATTTGGTGTTCGTCCTTTGTTTTGGAAGACGACCGTATGACATCATGACTGATGTCTTAACATTTGTGTGAATTGGATTTAAGCAAGGAAAAGTTGCACAAAGTAGCTGAGTCTTTAACTGTTGAATGACCTTACAATACTGTTGTTATTGTATACAGTGTTCCTCTGGTTCTACTCACTTGACTTTGCATGAGTTCATGTAAGTTTTCCCAGATTTTTCTGAAACTATCTTATTCGTCATTGATCATAGTCGAATAGTATTCCATTGCAATCATATACCGCAACTTGTTTGTCTATTCTCCAATTGACAGACATCTCCTCGACATTCAATTCTTTACCAACACAAGTATTTTGTGATCGTTAGTAGCCTGCATGATTTCTCTAATGCAACCTGGCCTGCTCTCTTCTTCCTGTTCACCTCTACACCTACCTTATTTATTGTCTGTCTACAGTGCTGGCCCAGCTAGATGTAATAGTGTCTCAACTCCATTGACTGGCCATTCAGCTGTATGCTGCCACATGGACAATAGGCATTTCCTGTCCATGTAATCCTTCCTGTATATGGCTCATTAGGCAGATCTCTTTTGAGTCACCCTGGAGGCTCCCTAAGGAGGCGTGGTGCAGTTAGTATGCAACAGCATCCACAAACAGCATTGAGAATATCTCACTTTCTATAGGAATTTCATTTTCCATGTTCATTGTTCACAGGATATACCTAAAGCAATCATTTTTGCAGGCATTCTTCTTTCTGTTTTAGCTGTCACTGTCACAGGAAAGAAAGAGCAATTTATTTCAATTCACGAAGGCTCCAAGAGCCTATTGGAAACACGGTAGCAGAATAGAAAGCCTAGGATTCAAGAGAATCTTGACTATGCTCCTGGTTGGCTGTGGGACATTGTGCAAGTCACTTCTTGTTTACCCAGCGTTCAACTGGAGGTTTACCTATACATATTGTTTCTGCTGTCTTTCCTATGGTTTCTGCCTCTTATTAATGAGAACTTACTATGGACTGTTTTCCCATGTATCTCTGTTACTGTACCTGTCTGTTGTATCCAAACAGATTCTTGCAAGACCACCCCCACTTCCTCTCCCCTGCTTTGCTCAGGCTAAAGGTGACATAGATCTTTTACCAGATGCAGTGAAATCTGCCATACAACTCATACACAGATTTGTTTGGGAGAATTGCAGCCAAAAGATCAACTTAGGCTTCACTGTGACTTTCCCAAGACCTCTTCACTCTTAGAGCTGTCCTGGTCTGACCTGGGTTCCTCAGAAAAGAAAAGTGCACTCTGGAAGCCTTGGGGGTTGGAATACATTTCAGTTTTTGAGTTTGCTGCTACCTGTTACTTGGGCTCACTCAGTCTTGAGGAAACCTCTGCCTTCAGGATTCAGTCAGATCTTGGAGAAAGATCTTTTAAAGGTAAAAGGGCCCTTTTCTTATGTCCAGAAGTACTTATGGATGTCCTCCAAAGAAGCCCATGCTGCCCCAAGGACTTAACCCTAATAGCTTTCCTCTTAACTCAGTTATGTTCCCCTGTTGTGTTTTTGTTGTCTTCTGGTCCCACATGCAGCTCATTTAGTAAATGAAGAGGCAATGACCACCATTTTTAAGAACACCTTCTTCTGACTGAAGTTGCATACGTTAGCACTTCTTAGGTTCATGCTGTTGAATTTTATTCCCTGCTCTGGAGAAGGCTGCAGAATATTCGTCAAAAGGCAAACAAGACATGTGTATTGGATTGAAAATTTATTCTCTAAAAGGACCAAACAAAAGGAAATGAGTTTATGTTAAAGTCCTTGGACTTGAACTGAAAAGCACCTTGAAAATATTTAGTTCCTTCTCCCTGCCCCCTTTTTCAGCTAGAGAAGGGGCTTGTCCAACTAGTTAGTGATAGAGCCAAAATTAGAACTGGGACCCTCATGCCCAGAGTGTCCAGACTGGATTTCATTCTACTGTGTTATATAACCCTGCGTTATAGTGAACATGATTTTGTTTGCGGAGAAGGAAGGAGGTCCTAGTTCTGTCACTCAGGAGAAGAATGCCTAGAATCCAGAGGGACGATGCCCTAGCGGGAGTTATGTAACAGAAAACTTACGCTGCCTTCCAGTCCTACCCACCATCCCCTCAACCCCAATCCCTACTACAGTACACCCAGGAGTGGCAGAGGCAGGTGGTGGAACAGTGCTGAATAACGGGCCTGGAGACAGGAAGACCTGAGTTCAAATCGAGCCTCAGACACTTCCTGGCTTTGTGGTCTTGGGTGAGTCACTTAACCTGTCTCATTTTCTTCAGCTGAAAAATGGGGATATAGTACTTACCTCATAGGGTTGTTATGAGGGTTGAATGAGATAATATTCATAAAATTGCCTAGCCTGTAGTAGGCACTATATAGATGCTTATGCCCTTCCCCTTCCAGGCAGAGGCTACTCTGCCTGAAGACCTCCTACTGTGCCCGTTCACTGGATGTGGACAACTAGGTTCTTGTTGCATCTCTCTTCTCTTGATCCCTGGTCTTGCTTGGCTAGCCCTGAAATGTGCCCAAGTTGCAAGTGAGCCATCATAACTCTAAAGGAGTTCTTGTTGTGACTCTTGAATATTTGTGAAAGAGACTGAAGTTTGCAAAATATGCTTGGTTTTGTTATCATTTTTTGGTATTTGTTTCTGAAGTAGACAGTATCCAGGGTAGGCAGACTCTTTGGTGCATTTAAAGAGTGCTTGTTAATGTTTTCAGGATTCAAAACCAGACCCTGAAGTGGAGATGGTGAAATGGAGCATTGAGAACCAGAATTCTGCCCGTGCCTCTCTGACTTGGGTTTTTTTTGAAGGTTTTGCTTCTAGATAATAGCACTTCAAAGCTAAATCACCTCCCTAAATGCCGGCTCCTTTTTCTTTCTTTCTTTTCACTCTGTAAACAGATCCCCAGTTTCCCAGCAGGTTCAAACACAGATGGCTGCCTTATTGCGACAGAAGCAAAAATGCTACATTAATGTTTAAAGGGATTAACAATCCTCTTGGCAGCACTGGCATATGCTCCCAGTTAATTGTAGCACTGGAAGCTTCCCTGCTGTTTGAAAACATGGCCTCATTTTACTTGCTTTCGGTAGAATGGTAAGAAATGTCATGTTGGTGGGGCTCACTTTGGAAGCGGTTGACAAAAATGAGCCATGAAGACAACGCCACCCTGCACTCAACTGTTAAGAACGTGAGGAATGGTGGACTTGGCTTTGGTTTTGGTGGGAAAAAGCCTGGCTTCCCCTGCTTTGGACATGGTACTTGTTAATGAGAATGGAACAGAACTTTTCATTCCTTTTACACCCATGCATATATACAAGCACATTCACATATATGCATGATTGTATGTGTGCATAATGGGGGGGGCTGACCAATGAGGGCTTAGTCCTTAGAGCATCTGTCATCCACCTACAGCCTTGGGCAGCCTGTTTCCAGAAGTGGATGATTGAGGGGCCTCTTCCTGCTCTTCACTTTATAGCATGGACAGTTAACCACCTCTTGTCTGTCCTCTTCCTGGAGGATGATGAAAAACCTCTTAAGTGATTGCTGAGCTAAAACTGAGAATTCAGAGAAAATGCTTAAAGAATGGGAGATTTCTCCCTTTGTTGGTAAGTAAGACAAGGCTACTGGAAGCAGAGAAGATCCACCATCCTCTAAAATAGAGAGATAAAGGGCCCCTTCATCATGTGTTTCCAGAAACAGGCTCCCCAACATTCCACATGAGCTGACACTAGGCAGATCATAATCCTTTTATTCTAGGAAATGGCCCTCATCCCCCGCTTCCCTCTGTGTGTGTGTATGTGTGTGAAAGGCAAGTTAATAAGCATTTGTCATGGATCTGTGTGCTGGGTACCATTCTTGGTGCTTTACAAATGTTATCTCATGTGATTCTCACAACAACCCTGGAAAGTAGGTGCTATTATGATAACAATTTTACAGTTAAAAAAAAATGAAGGCAGGTGAAGGTTAAGTGACTTGCCCAGGGTCACACAACTATGAAGTACCTGAGGCTAGATTTGAACTTCCTGATTCCAGGAAGTACTCTATCCACTGTACCACCTAGCTATGTAATTATGTTTGTTTAGTCATTTTTTTCAGTCATGTCCAATTCTTTGTGACCCCATTTGGGTTTTTTTTTGGCAAAGATAGTGAAGTGGTTTGCCGTTGCCATTTTCAGATGAGGAAACTGAGGCAAACAAGGTTAAGAGACATGCCCCAGGGTTGTATTCCTATTAAGCATCTGAGGCTAGATTTGAACTCATGAAGATGATCTTCTTGATTCCAGTCCCATCACTCTTTCCACTGTGCCACCTTGCTGCCCATATATTCATATTTCCATACACACACACACACACACACACACACACACACACACACACACACACTTGTCGTTTCTTCATTATGGGAACTCCATATATGTAGATGCTCTCTACCAGTACTAATGAAGAATTCATTGGTAACTTTGAAGTCTTAGAGAGTAAAGTTGCCTTGGGCACTAAGAGATGGAACTCCTTGCCCAGGCTCACACAGCCTGTATGTGTCACTTTAAAGGGCCGCCATTACGCTGTGTCTTGTGTTCACATTGCCTGCAGCAGTCTCCTTTCCTTTGGAGGGGTTCTCATGCCACTAACTAGATGGCTGTGATTTTTATAGAATCATAAACAAGCTGGAAGTTACCTGAAATATCATTGAGTTTGGCCACTCATTCTATAAATGGGGAAACAGACTTAGAGAAATTAAGCAACTAAGTGCCTTTGTGACCTTGGACAAACAATAGAATTGGGACTCAAACCTCCATCCCCAGATTTCAAAGCCAGCACCCTTTCCTGTGTAAAAAAAATATGGTATAGATAGCCTTAGCCTTTAATCTCTCCCTGCCATGGCTCTCCCATTGCCCAGCCCAGCAAGAAATGTGTTTGGCTTGTATGGAGACCCTTTTTAACTGTTTCTTATCAAGTGATCAGCATAGTTCTGGGTAATGTCATCCTTTTCATAGCTCTCTCCTCAGAGGAACAGTTAGTTCTCTATAATTACTTGCCCACAGTCAGAACCTTCCCGGAGTAAAATATTTCAAAGAGGAAAAAGAGAAAAAGAAAATTTTCTAAGATCCAAACTTGGCTTTCCCTCATTTTTGTAAATAGTCGGGCCTTTTTCTCGACTCCTTGTTCAGGGCTTTTTGTCTGGAATGTTTCTCTTTGTCCTTTTCCATAAATCCTTCCCAGTTCTTAGTCTGAAAGCTCTGTGACACTCTAAGAGTAGCTTGTAATGGAAAAGATGGGCTTTCAAGGTGTACGTCTGTGTCACTCTCTCTGAACCTTAGCTTCGTTATCTGTAAAATGAAGATTGGACTACATGATCTCAAAGATTCTTTCTCACTTGGAAATCCCATGGTTCTGTTTTTTTTAAATGTGTACAGAGTTATCACTTTCAACCATAGTTTTTCCCCAAGGGTTGGTAAAATCATGGTCACATCACTTGATCAATATGAGTCTCTTTGTCTGTAAAATGAATTTAATAATATCTATAATGGCTACTTCACAGGGGTGTCCTGAGGCATACAGGAGCTGTTATGTCTAATATTTTGCAGACCTTTATGCTCTATATAAATAAATTCTATTATTATTCATACATATTAGCATACTCATCAATATCAGTTTATCGTAAGCTGTAAATTATGCTTGTATATAAGTATCTCTTTTTCTATCATCTCTCTTTTCATTGACTCTATTTACCTGCTTGGCACTTATTTATTGTGTATACACTTCATGTCAAAGGTATGACAGTGAACACTTACATATCATGCATCTAAAGGGGCCTATTTTGGCTAGATAAATGTTTGGATGGGCAAGAAAACTGCTGGCATCAGTCCCCAGGGTCACTGGTATACCTTTCTTTCCTCAGTGGCATGACTACTGGGGCTGGCATATTAACAACTTCAAGACCAGTAAATGGACATTTGTTAAGCACCTCCTGTGTAGAGTATGTCATGCTGGGCACTAGGGGTGTAACAATGAAGAAGGATGCAGTTCCTTTCCTTAGACTGATGGAGGGATGAGTCATGTGTGCAACTCCATGATTATAGCATGGCTTAGAATGTGGTGAATGCGTTGAGTAAGTCACATAGAGAAGGGACTAGAGATTTGGAGAGACAAATATGGGAGTCTGCTCCAGGCATGGAATGAACTGAGTGGTGTGTGAAAAGATCGAAGAAAAGTGAGGAGTCCCCTTTAGCTGGATTTGTAGGATGCCTGGAGTGAAGTAATATGAAATAAGTTGGGGAAAAGTAGCTTGGAATAAGGATGGAAAGAGCTTTGAGTTCCTGGCTAAAATCGTTTGAATTTGGCCTTGCAGGCGATGGGGAACCATTGGAAGCTTTGGACTAGGGAGTGGGTGATCAGTTCTGTGCAGTAGGATGATTAAACCTGGCAGGGGTATGGATGATAGATTGGCAAGGGGAGAGTAGGAACAGAGAACCTGTAATAATATAGTATATTGTAATATAGTATATACTGCAGTAAGATGTATATACTGCAGTATGGGAGGCTGTAGCAATTATAATAAAAGTATTTATGCTTGAAAGTTTATGAGGCACTTCCCAAATATTTCATTTTACCCTAAGACAACCTTGGGAGATCGTTGCTGCTCTTTTTCTCCTTTTATAAATAAGAAAACTGGCACCGATAAAGGTTAAATTACTTGCCCAGGCTCAGATATTTAGTAAATTTCTGGGTTTGGATTTGAACTTACATCTTCCTGACTCTAGATCCAGTGCTATCTTCACCTCGTGATATTAGTAGGAGTGGAAAGGTGGAGATGGATTGAAGAAAGATCATAGTCTTTGCAGCTGCATTAGGATGGGCGTGTGCTGGAGGAGAAGGAAGAACCAAAGTCTGTCTGTTTCAGACTGGTTCTCTTACATTTTTCGTCCCTACCTTTGGTTTTGTTCAGTGCTCATTCCACTTTTGAACCATTCTAATTGATAGGAAGTTTTCCATACTGAGAGGAAATTTGTCTTTTTCTGCCCCTTCCATCCAGTGTTTCTCATTCTGCCCTTTACGGCCAAACAATATTTCATTCGAATATCTCTGTCATATGACAGTCCTTCAAGCCCCTCTTCTCATCTGGAGATAAAACATGCCTAGTTCCTTGCACTTCACCCCCCTGGCCATACTTTTCTGATTTTTATTGCCCTGCCTACCATGTGACTTCCACAGCTTGTCTTACCCCCAAAGCTGAGAAGCAGTGGCTTCCAGAACCAAGGTGTGGAGTATTAATCTTTTTATTAATGCGT
Source organism: Potorous gilbertii (assembly GCA_028658325.1). NCBI lineage: Eukaryota > Metazoa > Chordata > Mammalia > Diprotodontia > Potoroidae > Potorous > Potorous gilbertii. The sequence continues at coordinate 2,474 of JAQQSK010009594.1, read as the reverse complement.
GTTTAGTTACCATATCGCTCCCATGACTGATGTGCAACTTATAGTCTGATGAAAATTCTTTGGCTTTCTTTATATGGGCAGTTATTTCCCTGGCTTACCTGGCTGGGAAATCTGGGTAGCACAGTGGATAGATAGTAGGCTTGGAATCATGAAGACCTGAATTAAAATCCTGCTTCAGAAGCTTACTAGCTGTGTGGTTGTGGTCAAGTCCCTTAAATGTTGTCTTCTTCATTTTCCTTATCTGTTAAATGGGAATCACAACAGCTGCTATCTTGTAGGATTCTTGTAAGAATTAAATGAGGTAACATTGTAAACGTAAAGCGTTTTGTAAATCTTACAGTGCTAGCAACGATCATGATGATCCCCACTAGCCTCCTTTTGTGTCAGACGTTTGATTTTTTTGAACCAGAAAGAATGAACTGATGTTAATCCCTACGAAATTTTACCTTATTAGATTCTGTTTGTTCCAAGAACTTTTCCATATCTACTTTCCTTATACCAAACTGTTTTGGCTGTCAGATATTGCGAAAGCAGTTCTAAAACTATAGCCTTAGGGAAGCAGCAGGGGGCAGTAGAAATTACACTGGATAGAAGATCAAGATATCTGCCTTCAAGACCTGGTACACACACACATACACACACACGCACGCACGCACGCATGCACGCTCTGGACTTCAGGTTTTCACATCTGTAACAACAGGAGGGATGTACTCCACTCTGTGGTCTCTTTTTAGCTCTAATGTATTAGGGCACACCCTTTCTACTTTTAGGATAGGGGCCCTTAAGCCTTTGCATGGCACATGGTAGGCACTTAATAAATGTTTATTGGTTGGTTGGCTAAAAGCTTTTCATTTTATTTTCAAGCACCTCTCATTCACTGTTCTTCAACTGTTCAGACCCAAAGCTTCAGAGCAGCTCCTGTTATTTCTGACAGGCAGCGTAGTCCATTAGGAAAGCCAGAATTAGATGGAAGCAGATTGCTTATTTTTTCCTCTAAATTAGAGACAAAATATTATGCCCAGGGCTCTATGAGAGGGAGAGTAGGTTCTAAATCAATCTATGGAGTATCTTCTCATAAAGCTTAAGGCCTGGAGTACCCAGCGTCCCCAGAGCTACAGTCATGGGCAATGAGCAACGTTTTTTTCAAGCTTGATGAATATCATTTGGGTGTGCTCAAGCTTGATGAATATCATTTGGGTATGTCCTTGTTAGCGACAAGCCACCAGCTAAATAAACCATTGTTTGGATGAATGACTTGTTGACACAAACAATTGAGTAATATGCTTCTCATTGATAGTCATTAGCTCCTGTTCACCCCAAATGCTGCACTTGGGTCAGCTTTTCTTGCTAAGCAAGGACTGGTATTTTCCCTTAATTTCATAATACACCAAGTGTCTAATACTAACTGTCTAAGGAAGCTGGGATAAATTTATATTAGTAAAAAAAAAAATCAGTCCAAGTGTTAGGGAAAAAATGTTAAAAGAAAGAAGCAATTATGAAGGTCCCAGGATAACTGGTATTTGATGGCATTTAGAAAATTCACATTTTATTGATATCTCTTTTTATCACTTTCCTTTCATAATATTTTCCTCTCTTCCTCTTCTCATACCAAAGAAGAGAAAAGAAAGAGAACAACACTACAGCAAAACTAATCAACATTAACCAAGGTGGAGGTTGTATGTGGTGTTCCACACTCATGGTTCCTCACCTCTGCAAAGAAGGGAGGGTAGAAGAGCCTTCTCAGATGTCTTCTCTGGAGCTGCCATGATGATTACAACATCCCAGCATTCACTTGTGAGTATGCCATTGCTGTTTGTTCCCTTGACACCATTAGAATCCTTTTATATGTTCCTCATTTCTACTCAGTTCACTCTATATCATTTCATGTAAGTCTTCTCATGCTTTACTATTTGTCTGGCATCTTTAGGGTTTGTAAAAACATTCTGTGTGTCTGTTATCTTATTTGATCCCCAAACTATGCTTTTTGAGCAAGCGGTACTGCAGTTAATATTATCTCCATTGTACTGACGAAGACACTCATGCTGGAAGATAACTGACTTGCCTAGGGTCATGCAACTTGTAAGGATCTGAGGCTGGATTTGAACCCACTGAGTGTTAGAGCTGAGAAATAACCCTCAGTTCCCCTCTAGCCTGCCTCCATCCCATTTACAGAAAAGAAACAGAAGCCCAGCAAGATAAACTGATTTGACCAGTCACAGAGATAGAAAATCCCAGAGTCAGAATTTAAACATATTTAAACTAGCAGGCTCTTCTTACTCCACCATGTTGACCCCATTAAATCTACATCTGGAGCTATCTGTTTAGAAGGATTATTAGGATATTAGTCTATTTTGAGATTAGTAAAGATATTTTCCAAATTTGAAAGCTTTAGGACTATGTAAAATGCAGTGGAGTGAAAACGTGCGGCCAGTGATGTCTGATCCCATGAGGTCATCAACCTTGCTATCTTCCTT
>JAQQSK010009593.1:0-13026 GCA_028658325.1 Potorous gilbertii | reverse complement strand
TTTAATGGCCTGGGAACAAATAACTTCCATCAGTCTATCAACAAGCATTTTATTAAGCACTTACTATATACCAGGCATGGTGCTAAATGCTGGGGATGAAGACAGGTAAAAACAGGATTCTTTTCTTAAAAGAACTCATACCCTAATGACAGAGACAGTATACAAATAACTATATACCTATAAGATCTATACAGTGTATCTGGAGAGTAATATTAAAGGAAAAGCACTGATGGGTGTGAGAAGGGAGTGCACAAAAGGTCTCCTGCAGAAGATGAGACTTAAGCTGAGTGTTGAAAAAGATCAGGGAGGTGAGGAGGGAATGGTGAGGAGAGCCTTCCAGGCAGGCAGTCACACAAAGACTAGATGATGGAGTGTTAGGTGTGGCTCTTGGTGACTCAGAATTAAACATGACATTTTGAAGACCACACCTCATATTTCACTGAGAAAATAGAAGCTGGTTGCCATGATCTTTCTCTTCTTTTCTGCTCTATCTACCTCTTTAAACTTCGCAACATCATCGCTCTTCTTGCCTCTAATCTCTGAGGAAGAGATGGCCTTTCTCCTGGCCAAGCCCACTCCCCTCTCCCTGGTTTTCTAAATTTACTTCCCTGTTGTTATTGTGGTTTTTCTTTTTTTTGAGGGGAGAGATATTATCCTCAGCTATTCATAGCCATTTTATGAATGAATGACTTGATGAAATTGTTAGTTGTTTCTGTGATTTGTTTTTTGACCTAAAGATTCTTCTCTATTTAAATTTGAATCCTTTCTTTAAAATACTTTTTTACACGTGTCCTTAACCTTGTCCCTTCCTGTCTTGTCTGACATATTGCAACCTCAGGCAACCCCTTCCTCTTGCTAATCATCTTCTCCCAATCTACTGTTTCCTTCCTGCCCGCCTTCTAACCAGGCCTAGGTTTCCTTCTGCCTTAACAAAAAACTTCACTAGACTCTCCTCTCAACTATTGTTCTATTTCTCCTCTCTCTTTCCTAGTCAAGATGCTTGAAAAAAATCGTCTGTTGTTGGTGCCGCCATTTCATCTCCTCTCACTGTTGATGTCATCACTCAACTGAAACTGTTATCTCCAAAGTTTTCATTGATCTCTTAATTGACTGATCTGATGGCTTCTACCCAGTCCACATTATTAACCTTTCCACAGCATTTGACACAGCAGTCAAGCAGACTATACCTTCTTTCTGCACACTGTGTCCTCTTTGAGTTTTTGACACATTATTCTTTCTTAGCTTTCTTTCTACCTTCTGACAGCCTCTTATTAGCTAGGCAACTAAGTGGCATAATGCATAGAACACTATCAAGAAGACCTAAATTTTAATCTAGCCTCAGACTTATTATCTGTGCGACTTTGGGCAAGTCATTCCTCAGTTTCTTTATCTGTAAAATGGAGATAATGGTATCTATTGCTTAGGACTGTTTAAAGAATAATGTGATAATATTTGTACTTTTCAAATCTTAAAATGCTATATAAATGCTTGTCTTCCTCCTCCTCTTTTGCTTCTTCCTCTTTGTCCTCCTCCTCTCTTTCTTTTATGCTGAATATGTCTATAGCCTGCCCCCTAGTAGTGTGCGTACCACAAAGCTCTTTCCTGGGTCCTTCCCTCTTCTTCCATAGTGACCTCATTAGCTTGGTTTAATTCTTATCTCTAGGCAAATGGCTCTCAGATTTATATCTAATCCCATCCTCTCTCTTCAACTCAAATCCCACATCACCAATACATTATTGGATATTTTGAACTGAATTCCCTGTAGACACTTCAAACAACATGGCCAAAACAGAACTCATTATCATTCCTTCAAAACCTGTACTACCATCCTTCTAGTGAAGTGAGTTTGCAACTTGGTAGTGATCTTTGACTCCTCATTTATCAGTGATGCTGTAAAGAGTACTCATGCCTTGGAAGCCGGTTAGACTAGGTGATCTCAGGTCTGTTCTAAATTAATTTCTCTCCTTAAAATTTTATGACTTGTAGATTCCTACTTTTAAAAATGTTATTTCATTTTATTTTTATTTTCAGTTCCAAGTTATCTCCTTCCTACCCACCTCCCTCCCAGCCATTGAGAAGATAACAAAGTCTCACTTCTAAGGTCATAAATCTTTTGATACAGGAGAAAGAACCTTGGGCTTGGAACCAAGACACTCAGGTTCAGGTTCTAACTGCATCTACAGAACTATGTGACAAGACCCATTTATCTGTATCTTTATCCATTGTGCTACCTAACTGTCCTAAATTGGAAATGTCTTGTTGGGATTTAAACTCAGGTCCTCTGACTCCATATCTAGCATGTTTTCTATTTAGGGGGGAAGTAGTGAAGACTTCTCACATGTTCTCATGAATTGTTGGCAGCTTGGCCTGGGACAAAGTAAACTTGTGAATGCCCTTTCCAGAAATAATAGCCTACAGTATGGCAAGTTGGGGAGAGGAGTGATGCAATGAGGGCAAGTAGTAGTAGTAGTAGTAGTAGTAGCAGTAGTAGTAGCAGCAGCAGCAGTAGTAGTAGTAGCAGTGGTAGTAGTAGTGTTAGTAGTGGTAGTAGTAGTAGTAAAGACAGTGGCAGTAATGGTAGTGGTGATGGTGGTGGTGGTGATGATGATGCTGTTGGTAGTAGCAATAAAAACTAGAAATCTGAACCAACCTCCATTTTTACAAATATTCTGAATGAACTAATGATGCTTCATTCTAGTTCAATAAATTGTTACATTGCTTCCAATAAACCCCACAAAACTGAGAGGGCATTATAACAAGTTGTCACTGATAAGGTATCCAGTCTGGACAAAACCTACAATACTCCAAAGAAGAAGCATTTGCTTCATGCATCTAGGTGGCTAGAGGATAGAGCACTGGATCTGGAATCAAGAAGATCTGAGTTTGAATCCAACCTCAAACACTTCCTAGCTGTGTGACCCTGGGCAAGTCACTTAATTGCTGTTTTCCTCAGTTTCCTCACCTGTCAAATGGTGATAATATAAATAAAATAAATAAAAAAATAAAAAAATAAAATAAATAAAATAAAACCTAACTCCCAGGGTTGTGAGGACCAAGTGTAAAAGATTATTGCCTTTCACATAGTAGACTCTTAATAAATGTTGGTTCCCTTTCCCCCTAATTAAGTCACAGATCGTTCTGGTCATAGTAGTATTCACAGTGGAGCAAAAGAAGAGAATTATAAAATGAAAATCACTCAGGTAAAGAGATGCAAAATATTCAGGGCAAACAACTATTAATTCTCCTATTCTGGTATTCAAAAGAGCTGAAGTCAGTCCAAAGGTAACATGAATAGTTTCTAGCCATGTATGACTATGTAGGATCACAGACTTATTATAGAACTGGAAGGAATCACAGTGATTATCTGATACAATCTCCTGTGTCCCCAAGGGAGGAAAATGAGGCCAAGAAAGTTTGAGTCATTTATTCAGGGTTATGTAGCTAACCTAGATGGGAATCAGAAGATTCAGCCCCTCTGACACTTGTACCTTGTTCAGATGGACACTTCCAACATTATGTTCGGCACAGTGGTATGCCTGGACTGTGCTGATTAATGGTGATGAAGATGACCATAATTTTCATTTCATACAACCTGAAGGCTCCCAAATTCTTTTCTATTATTAATAAAGACGGTAACTCACATTCATATGGCATTTTAGGTTTTATAACTTTCTATGTCCATAGCAACCCTTTAAGGTATATAGTGTAAGTATTATCCCCATTTTATAGGGGGTCATTGACTTACCCAGGCTATCTATTTTGCTCATATGGACATGATCAGTAATAACAGTGTCTACCATAATCACATTAATGCGGTATTCTGTAAGGAGGTATATTAATATTTTAAGCCTTTCTGGAGAGAATCAAACTAGAATATGTCAAAAAGGCAACTAGGATGGAGAGGGGAGTTCAATCCATAACTGTAAAGATTACTTGAAGGTATTAAGATATTTAGCCTGGAGGCAAAAAGATTTAACATTATATATTTTTTTTAACTATTGGTAGGGGGATGATGGGGAAGAAAGGTTAGATTTCTTTTTCCGGGTTCCTTCATGGTGCTGGGTCCAAGAGAAGAAACAAAGTTTAAATGCCAGGTCTAGGATTAGCCATCATGGGAAGAAGTTATAGCATGGCATATTTTTACACAATGTAAAGAAACTCTTCTTAACAATTAGTGATTAAAAAATAGAATGGGCTGACCTTTGGGAGTAGTATGTTTGCTTCACTAGAGGTCTTTCACCAAAGTCCGCATCACCACTTATCAGGAATTTTATAGACACTATTTGACTAGTTGATCTTTAAAATCCCTTACCACTTAGGGATTCTACAGCTATGTCATTTTAAGGCTTACACTTCAGGAAGGGGAAAGGAAAGAAACTAAGTATATTAAAGGACATTTTAGATCTTTTAATTTCAGGAGGCTGGGCTTCCATCAAGCTTTCTTCTAGTTCTTTATCCTTGTAGCCTTTAGAGTCCTGTTTGGGGAATTTGCAATGTAAATTCTTTCTCCCATAAGTCCCCATCTTACTGCCACTTACAAAAATTAATGTCTGTCATGCATCTATGTTTCAGCTCCTCACAAATTTTGTTTCCCCTATGTGAGTGTTTTTATAGCTCTGAGATTTCCAAGGTTCATGTTACTCATAAGAAAGTTGAGGTTTATTGGATATTACTGAATTGAGATTCTTGACTATTTGAATGCTAATGAAGCATCATATTTTCTGGTATAACTAGAGCACTACATCTTCATTCAAGGATTGGCAGAATGTGGGTGGATCTTTTCTCTTCCTTTCCTACTCTTTTTCCTCTGAGTTTTAGCAAGATTTGTGACATATCAGCTCAGAAGAAAGAATTTTATATTATTACCTAACATAGTAGAGAGATCATTGGACAGGAAGTCTGGAGTCCTGGGTTTGAATCATGGCTTTGACACCTTCAAACTATGTGACCCTAGACCACTTGACCCCTCTGAACCTTAATTTCTTCATCTGTAAAATGGAGGGGAAGTATAATAATACTTGCATTATACTGCTTTACCAGGATGTTACAAAGAAGACATTTTGTAAAGTTTAAAACACTGGAGAAATGCTAGTTGATCTTTTTATTGCCATATATCATAATCATCGATTATGTATCATCAGTGATCACAAGCTGTGTTCTTCTATCAAAGCTCATCAAATGCTAATATTCTCAACTTGATGCTTTAAGGCTCCTAATGACAGAATAAAACTATCAAAAAACATCATAACTGCACAGCTGCATATAGGGTGATGGAAAAAGATATATCAAGTATAAATACATATAGCATGTTACCATTGATGACTTACCTATAAGGTGGTATGAAGGCCATCAAGGGTATTTAAGACAGGAAAAGGAGATAGGTTAGTCCTGTAACAAGAGGGAGGGGTCACTGACAGTCAGCCTGGATGTTGTACAGGCAAGCATGAAATATGAAAACCATCAGAGCAAGGCCTTTACTGTGTTAGATACGGAGGATTTAAGGAAGGACACAGAAGATAAGTATAAGATAAGAAAGCATAGGGGGATTGCGACTTGGAGGAAATCCTCAAAGGTTGAAATCCTAGACCCAGCTAAACATTGAGGTATAATATTGCATCACACTGTAGAACTGAAATTCCTTGGAAACACAGGTGAGCAAAGAAAAAGGAAGATGTGTGTGCGTTTGAGCCAATCTACTAAAGAGAGTACAGTGATACCGGGAGTTTATATAAAAAAAAACCCAGCAAAACTTACTATCTTTTCAGAGGGTCAGTGGGAAGACAGGAAGAAAATAAAGGAGTATGGTTGATGACTACTTTTCATGTCAGATAAAATGCCATTCAGATTGCTCTATTAGGATATTAGGGTAAAAAATCGTATTGGCAGATTAGTTTGTTTACTCCTATGTTTATTCTGCTACAAACTCAGCTAAATCAGTGCTGACAGAGGCAGACAGAGAAGCTCCTGTTTGTGTCAAATAATAGGTATGTTTGTGATTAAGGGAGAAAAATGTTTATAAAATAAACCAAGTGTTACTTAGTACCTATTCCAGCTACCCAACCCACACCCTAGGCATCCAGGACATAGGAGAGAGCACCCTGGATTTGTATTTGGGTTACAATTCTACTGTTTCCTGGGTATCCTGGGTAAATCATTTAACCTTTATGAGCCTCAAGTTTTTTATCTGTTAAATGGAGATAATTATGTTTATGCATGGACAACTGATAGTCTCACAGGTTTTTCATGAGGGTCACATGAGATAACACATGTTCAGCATTTTGTAAACTCTAAAGCACTATGGATATATTAGTTGTGGGGATGACTACTATTCTTCTTGCTATTCCTCATCAATTTCTGTATCTCCCATAACTTCACCACTTCTATGAGAGATGGAAGTATTTCAAAATATTCAAATTCAAATATTCAAAAAAAATTCAAAAGAATACTGAACTTGGAAATCATAGGACCTGAATCACGATTTCTTTTCTTCTTACAATCTGAATGACTTAAGGTAAGACACTTAGCCTTGCTGGGTCACAGTTTGCTGATTTATGAAATGAGTAAGTTGTATAAGAGGACCTTTAATGTTCTGTTTAAGTCTAGATCCATGATCCTTTCCTAGGGAGCTATGAAAGGGTAGGGTGCTGTTGACTCTCAAACAGACTATATTCCTATGGTGCTCAAGTTCCATAGTTATACCAGTTCTGTCCTTTATAACATTGTGAGTATGACTGATAGACAAACTGAGTAAAACCAAATGAGTCTAAGCAGGGCCATTTCATTCCATGGCCCTATCTCTGAAGTGAACATTCCTTCTCCAGATCAAGTTATCGTCTGCTCATTTTTCTTAGGTAGCTTAGCATTGGGAAATTTTAGACATAGAGGGTACAGCATTATTTTAAGTGTTACCTAGTGTTTTGTACACTAGGCTAAGTGATAAGGAGATATAATAATATTTCATTAAAATATGATCCCTGACCCTAAGGAGTTTACTATCTAAGGTATCTTAGAAGTTATCTTGTCCAAACGCTCTGACTTTATGGATGGGGCAAACTGAGGCTCAAGGTGAGAAGTAATTCCCTCAAGGTTGGACCACAAGATAGTGGTAGGACTGAAACCAGCTCATTTTGTGACATTTCTTGATTCCCAGGCCAGGGCTTTTATTCTAATACATCAGTTTGCTTGAGATATTATAAAAATAGTTGACCATCCTACAAAGTATAGCTTCTTATAAGAGTCTTCCTCATGTAAAGCCTGGCCTACTAATTATCTTATAACTCAAGATTCTTATTGGCCTCAGCCCCAGCGTTCCTTTAGCTCATTCCTAACTGGGAATCTTGCCCCAAAACCAGAACCTCCTAGCCAATTAATGTATTCAGTCAAATATATGATTCAAACTAGCCCTTTATTTCCTCATAATTTCCTCCCACCCACTTTTCCAGTGAGGGGCCTGAATTGTCAGGTACATCATCTTCAGAGGCTCTGGGTTCAGATCCTAATTCTGTTACTATCTGTGTGACTTTTGAACTTTAATCTCTTCCCCTTATTGGATTTCAGTTACCTCAACTGCAAAATGAGAGTACTGACCTAGATGATCTTTAAAGACTCTTCAGAAACTCTTCTAATTCCAGCTAAGCAGATAAAGAGCACAATGATACTATACTCAATCACTCAATTAACCAGTATTTATTAATTGCCTGCCACATGTCAAGCACTGGGGTAGGGGATAATTTAAAAAAATGAATCTCTATACCCTCTTCAGATGGCATACATAGGAAATTCTTAATTGGCATCCCTCTCCTCCTTATTTCTGTTGTATTTTGAAGTTTACAAAGAATCTTCCTCACACACACAAATCTATGCCAGCATCATGATCAGGGGAAGGAAGGAGTTTGTAAGACCAATCAGCACCATGGCTAGGGAATGCATCTCTCCTAGGATGTGTGACACTAAGAAACATGAAAATAGATTGGGGCAAGTGCAGAGAAAAAGAAGAAGACCATTTGTTTTTTGTAAATTTTTTGCATGAACAGTGTTAAAATCTGGAGTGAAAAGCTCAATTTCCAAAGAGACAAAGGGTACAGGAGTGACATGAGGGTGTCTAAGTTCCTTGACTGCTGTCTCTGATTGGGAAAGAGAAAGCAACAAATGTGGTTGTGGGTTGTGAAATGAGATTTTATAAGAAAGGTAACTTTGATGAGCAAGTTTAGTTTTGTATGAAAGGTACACACATACACACACACACACATACACAACTACTTCCCTACTTCTATATGCAAGGACTTATTTATAAAGGCAGTTCTTCATCAAAAGCATACAGTCTTCTCATTTAGCAATATGAGCAAATATTGCCTAAAGTTATTTTAGATAGTAATAAGTTCCTGTCAAAGTTTAAAAGCAGAGACTTTTCTGAAGTCCTTTCTTTATATCATTTTCCCAAGTGAGAAAATGCTTCATTTCTTTCTGTGAACAAACGCCCCATTTTACTCTCCAAAGAATCTTCTTTAAATTTCACAAAGTAAATTACAAACATTGTCTCATTAAATCATCACAGCACAATCTTACAAAGTGGCTACGATATTTAATACTTCCCCCATTTTGCAGATAAGGACACTGAGTTTCAGTGAGATCACCAAGGCCACAAAACTAGCAAGGTAGAAGTTTAGAATGTAGCTGTCTTTTAATTGCAAATATAGTACTCTTTCTATGGTACTACACTGTCAGAGATACTATCTTAAGGGCTTAAGAGTTATGGTCCTTAAATATTATCTACTCCACTTCTCTTATTTTACAGATGAGGCTTAGGGAGGAGAAGAGACTTTCCCAAAGTCACACCAGTAGTTACTAGCACAACCAGATCTGGAGCCTCACTTTTTAGACAGGATGTCTGGTGCTATTTAAGAAGCATCAACAACTTCTGATCTAACTCAGAAACAGCTTGTAATAATTACCTAATAAACTCGTAATTAAGTTTCTTCTCTTCTCTGGGTTGGGAGCTAAGTAATTCCAATTCACAGGTGTTATGTAGGTCACAAGATTGAGAGATTTATAGAATGTTTTAAAAAATTCATATCCCTAGCATTTTAGCACAGTGCCTGGACATAACAGGAATTAGTTAAATATTCATCATCCTGCACTATATTACCCTGGCCATTTCCCTCATTTACAAGCAAGGAAACTTTCTGAGTTTGTATTACTTTCCCCCCAATTTTTTAGTCGCCTTCAAGGGTTTGCTCTCTCTGAGTTGTCTTTCTATTTACAATGTATATACATATGGCAGAGACAGTCTGATTTAGTAAAAAACATTGGACTTGGAGTAGGGAGAATTGAGTTTTAATCTTGGATTTGATATGTACTAGCTGGGTGATTGCAGGCAAGTCATTTTATCTCTTTCTCCCTCAGTTTACATTAACTTGTACTGACAATACACTTGTACTGACTACCTCATGGGCTTGGAGGAAAGCACTTTTAAGCTTCAAAATATGCATATATTTGTGAATACATATACACATATATGGTGGTGGTGTAGTGGACAAAGGGTTATGTCTGGAGTCAAGAGAACCTGAATTCAAATCTGACCTCAAGACACTTACTAGCTGTGTGATCCTGGGCAAGTTGCTTAACCCTTTTTGCCTCAGTTTCCTCATCTGTAAAATAATTTCAAGAGGGAAATGGCAAACCACTCTAGTATCTCTGCCAAGAAAACTCCAAATGGAGTCAGGCAGAGTCAGACCTGACTGAAAACGACTAAACAATAGGAATATCATGGTGAAGTTTATAAAATCTCAAAGAATGATATATAAAATGTTTTTTCTATGTCTTCTTCCAGCACTTCGTTGGACTGATAGTTTGCTATGGATTCAAATCTGGGCTCTGCCTCTTGTGTATGACCTTGAATTAATCACCTCCTTTCTCTGGGTCTTCATTCCCCTATCCCAAAAGGTTTTCAGTAAATGTTCTCCAGGGGCTTTTCAAGGTCAGGATCTCATGATGATCATTTCAGTGATCTTTCTCTTCCCTCATATTGTAATGAACCCAAGTCTTCATGATTCCTCTTTGCTTTCCCAATAGCCTTTATAAAATCAAACAGTTTATTCTATTATTATGGAAGAGAGGGAGAAAAGTTCTTGGTTTCCTTATTACATCAGGATCATATTAATTATCCTTTTTAAAATCCTGATTTTTTTGCTTAGTCAATTGTTTTTACTATATCCACTGAAATGTGTTGAAGGTTTGGCAAAGTAAAAGGGGTGCGTTTTTAAGCATGGAAGCTCCTTTGGCAGTAATGCAAGGCCTGCAGGGGCACGACAGGCAGTGACAAAGAGTTGGACAGAGTTGGAGGGATACATCATATACTCAGCTATGTTCTAAATGTGATGTAAAGCTGTATTATGTCATATAGCATCAGATCTGAAGAAGATCTCAGAAACTTGAGCAAGGAATGTCAAGGCTGAGAAGGACCTTAGTAACTGTGATGTTTAAAAAGGTTTGAGAGACATAGTTTCTGGGTAAATCATTTTATTAATTAGGCCAGCAGATTATTAAAAAAAGGATCTCTTAGACCAAAGACAATCATGGTGGTTGACTCAAAGTTTATGTACCCTTCAAAATAGTAGGTGGTTTATCAAACAGCAATCATATCTAATTGGTTAACTGATTGGAAGTGAGCTATATTAAACTGAAGAGCTGAGTATCTCTTGATAGGGAAAGTATCTCTATATCAGACCACGCATTGCTTTAGACTATCAATTCAATGAATGTATATCCCACCTAGGTCTGAGCAGAACACAATGGGCTTCCCCATCCTGGATTAAATTCTTTTCCAGGTTAAGTGTGGTCTGACCAAGAGAGTTAATGCAGTCTCATTACAGTAATGTCCTTAGAAAAACTGAACTTTTTAAAATAAGTAATTAAGTAAAAGGGGAGAGCCTCTGAATCCCCCAAGATAGTGGTTATTAATAACCATTTCTCATAAACCTTATATCATGGCATGACCAAACTGGAAGGGGCTTTATTTAGAACATAGAATAAAAAATGATGAAGTTAAGAGACATCCTAGAAAATATTTAACTAACCTGGATGGAATATTCAAGATTATCCTATTAAATCCTATCATTTTGAGAAGGTGGAACCCTGATGTCCAAATAGGAGAATTGATTTACCCAGGGTCCCACAGCAAGTCAGCAGAGGAGGAAGGATACAAAAAGGCAGGCCTCCTTACTTTCAGCCCAGTTCTCTCCTTTCCCTGACATGCCAGGCTTCTTAATAGTCCAGTGAAAATGCTAACATGACATTTAATTGTCAGGTGGCTTTGATGTATCTATTCCCTACATGGAGATTAACAGCACATTTCCTTCATAGGTCACTATTCTTGTCAGCCTGGCTCTGGCATTTCTTGCCTGCATTGTATTTCTGGTGGTTTACAAGGCTTTCACCTATGACCACAGCTGCCCAGATGGATTTGTTTACAAGGTAAGGGGTACCAGCCAAAGGAGTTGCCTGAGTTCATGGGGCAATTAATTGGGTGTCATGTTATATAGGCTTGTCTCCATTTGTATCTAAATAAGGTAAATGGATTGGGCACAAGTGGGTCTGAGTCCTGCGTGAGAAGTCCCCTACGGTTACGTTTGTGTTTCTCTTTCTCCCTCAGCATAAGCGGTGCATCCCAACCTCCCTGGACGCCTATTACTCAGCACAGGATTCCAGCTCCCGGGGCCGCTTCTACACTGTCATAAGCCACTACAGTGTGGCCAAGCAGACCAGCTCCAGGGCCATCGCACCCTGGCTCTCTGCAGCAGGACCTATAAGCCACGAGTCAAAGGCTGTGAAGGCGGAAGGCCATTAAAGATGTCCACCAGTGGGGGAAAGTAAAGGGAGAAGGGAGGGGGGGAGGGGGAGAGGACACGGGCTTGGCAAAAGCCGGGCTCCAGGTACCTGACAACACTGTCCTCCCAGGGTTCCACAGAGGGAGGAGCACGCCTAAACGAACACACAGGAGGAGTTGGAATCGATATTTACTTTGGTCTATTGTCATTCTGGTTGATTTGTAACTAACTGAGTCAAGCTCTTGTACAAAGGCATGTTTGGTGTTGATTGTTACAATGTAAAATATTTTTCAAAACATTGCTTACTATTTGTTAGGGAAAAAACAAACAAAAAAGCCCTACGAAATAAAAACAAGTCACTGTCCCAGAAACCTGGCCCAGTCCCAGTGACACCAAGAGAAAGGGCAGGATCTAGTAAGGTCCTGTGAGATGAGAGAGTATGGTCATGGCCTGGGCAGGCTCAGGAGGATGGATACCAAGCCAGTTTTCCAATGTGTGGGGGGGTGGGAAAGGGTTAGGGAGGCAGGGGGATCTTTCATGCTGTGTGTGTGGTAGAGTGATCTGTAATCTTCAGTCTGGGCCTGAACTGGCCCAGCCTCACTACTTCATAGAAATGACAGGTGCCAGGGGGAGGCAATTTGAGGAAGCAAGCTACCGTTGATAGTGGAAGTATTTTCAGCCTGAGTTAGTGACCAGGAAAAGACTTACCCACTTATCCAGTTGTGGGAAGACTTTATGGCTTGTAGTATCTTATTTTTTCTCTGAATGAGGTGAAGTTTTTACCCACAAGATTTTGTCCAGAGGGCCCTTGGCGCAGATTCTTAAACCTGACTTCTGCCTGTAGAACTCATGCAACAACAAGGCCAGATTTTGCACATATGTGTACTGGGGACTGGATACCATTATTGACCCATTATTTTTGTAGGCCTTCCATCTGCTAATTTGTTGTGGGCAGGCCACAGGGAAACCTATGTGCTCTAAGTAGAACATTCATTATAGGAAAGATGGGAATAGTCAGGTTAGTAAGACTGAAGTGTGGGGTAGGGCTCTATAATTTCTAACAGGCTGTTTAGAAGGGTATAGCAGAAGAGGCCTAATTCTGGTGAAGCTATCAGTGCCATTATACTCAGCAACTATATAGAGAAAATAGTATAGTGAAACTGTAATGCCAAAAGCTATCAGCTGATTTTCTGTCCCCACC
>JAQQSK010009592.1:0-13027 GCA_028658325.1 Potorous gilbertii | reverse complement strand
TAGATAGATAGATATATAGATAGGGTAAGATAGATAGATAGATGTAGATATCTATCTTTTTATCTATGTATATACGATAAATTGTAGGTAAAATGGAGGAAAGAGGTTATTATTAAGGGGGGACTTCTCGTAGAAGGTAATATTTTAATTGGGACCTGACGAAGTCATGGTATCCAGGAAATGGAAAGGGAGAGAAAATTCAAAGCATTGGGGGACAACAAATGAATATGTCTGGTGTCAAAAGATAGACTGTCTTTTGTGAGGAAAAGCAAGAAAGAAAGCGTCATCGGAATGCAGAGCACATGGATGGGGGCAATCATTAAGAACACTGGAAAAAGTACAATGGAGATCAGTTATAAATACATGACATTGAAAGTTATTCAAAAGATGTTTATGTTCACTGCTAAGAGTAATAGGGAGGGTGACATTGTCTGATGTGTCATTTAGGAACATCATTTTGACAACTGAGTGGGGGATGAACTAGAATGAGGAGAGATCTGAGGCATAGCCCAACCAGTAGGTTTCCACAACAATATATGCGTGAGGACATGTGAGTGTGCACCAGACTGATACTAGTGTAAGAGGAAAAAGCTAAACACTCAGACCATACGTTTTGATGAGAAGGATATCACGGGGTGAAGGGATGGAGGGTAGGGGGGAAACTTGGAAATAGTCACTTATGGAGAGAGAAACAGTGAGTTGATTAAGGAAAAGAACAACCACTGCCTTCTCATAGTGACAGCACAGTTAAGTTTATTGTACCTAAATTTATTGTGCACTCAGTGAGCATGTTCATTCCTCATCTAAGAATTTTATAGATATACAGAGAGAGAGAGAGAGAGAGGAGAGATACATTTATGTACATATTGTACACACACACATATACATACACGCATGCATATACACACATGTGTATTTTCTTATTGTCTTTCAAGAGCAAAAGTACAGTTACTTTGTAGGTTCATCTTTGCTCGTCTGCTAATAAAAAGGACAAAAATTCCCAAGAATTTTGTCATCCCAATAGATCCCAAGCAGCAATAGATATAATATTTGATATTTGTTGAAAGTCAGGGAGTTGCCCCTGGTATAATGAACTGATTCATATTTTCAAGACCCTTATCAGGTTCTCTGCTTATCATGAAACTTTTCTTTATTATTCTTTTGAAAATCATAATATCCTTCTTCAGTTTTCCTAGAATGCTTATCATGGTTCTCTTTTGCCTTTTCACGTTCTACTATATATTTATCTTTGTATAAGTGTTAGACATTAATTCGATTATAATTTCTGAAAAGAGCTAACTTACTGTCTTTAAGCTTAATAGTTACTTGGCTTAACCCAGTGATTTTATCATGGTAGATGCTTAATACTTTGTTGAATTTCATTAAATATGAGAGAATAATCTGGAAATTGAATCAGTCTATTATAATTTTTTTACCTTCTATATTATAAGAGGTAAATGATAAACATGAAGCTAAAAATATGTCATCACTTCCAAAGTTCCTCTCCAGAGTTCAATTAATCTGAAATTTAATTGTGTCTTTAATTAGATATACATGTATCCAATTAGGGTGTTGTGCTCATGAGATATCATTACTTCAGAATAAGATGCTTCACAGAATGTATTCCCACACACAATATAAGAAAAAACTTTTGAAGCTCCAGAGAAAGACATTTTATAAAGGTGCCAGAGAGAATATGTTTATTAACCAACAGAGATTTGTTGTAAATGAGCCGGTCAGAACACTCCTGGATGTATGTTCTCTTCTGATTGGAACATCCTACACCACCTGTCTAGGTGTCTGGGATTGAATTCCAGTCCATAGGTCTCATAGGTGAGACTGCTGTGTCAGTGAGGCTAATTACACTGACTCAAGACTTAGGGTATGTTTACACAGTAACTGACTTGATCTTTTTATTGGGAGTAAGCTATCACAGTCATCATACACCATTATCATTGTCAAACATTTGCTGATCCTTTCAAAATAGGCTATTGTACTTTTTTTTATAAACTCATGACAAGTAATTTGGAGATGTGTGAGCATGTTTGTTCATAGACACAGTCAGAATATATTTGCTCTCTTTGAGACATAATGTGTTTCTTTCTGGAGTTTGGCCTTTCTCAAAATCCTTTTTGAGCTCTTCCATGGCCTGAGCCCATTGGATATCTATTTCAGATGTTTGCGATACAGAGGCCTTGACTCCTATGTCTTAACCTGATTGTAAGCATTGTTCTTCCTCATCAGAAAGGACAGGAGGAGACATCTGTTCAACAAGAAAGTAACCTTCTATGGTCTTATGTTTTTTATTCCTTTTCTGGGCATTTTCCCAGCCAGTTACTTGACTTTTGAGAGTCCTCTCCACCCCCGGCCTAGATCCACCCAGCTAGTGCTTGGGGTCTGAGATTCAAATGCTGCTTCCCAGCCTCAGGGCTTTCGGTGGCAGGCCTGGCTGCTATTCAATGGGAGCTTAAGTTCTGGTGCTCAGGTTGGGGCAGGGCCACCTCCCAGGCTCAGATCCCTCAGGGGGTTTATGCAAAGACCTTCTATAATGAAGCTCTTGAGAAGCTCCTGCCTGCTCTTGGAACCTCTGGCCGCCCACTGCCTCTGCCACTGCCTCCTGAGGGGGCCCGAGTCATGGAGACTCCCCACTCCCCTCTCAGCCCATCCAGACGTCTCTCTCACTGACCTGTGCATCTGTGAGTGGAGAGAACCTTCGTGGCCGCTGGAGATTCTGTCCCTGAAGCCTGTTCGGATCTGTTCCTCTCTGTGCCGTGCGGCCAGAGCAGGGTTTGACTCCACTCCTGTCCGGTGAGCGACGGACCTTTGGGATCGGTTTTTCAGGGCTCTCTGGAATGGAAATCTCCTTCACTATGTTGCTGCGCAGGTTCTACTGTTCCAGAATTTGTTGGGAGTTCTTTTTATAGGTAATTTTGGGCTGTGGGTTCGGAGCTAGCATATGTGAGTCTTTCTACTCTGCCATCTTCGGAGTTTGGCCTTTTTCAAGTTTAATTTTTCTAACTCCCTGGAGGCAGTGCTTTTCCTGTCACATATGATTCTTCACCTTTAGTCCCACGCTGAAGCCCATATATCCACCCAGCCACAACCATTGAATAAAAATTTTCAATTCATCTTACTGTTTTCCTGTTTTCTTTGTTCTTCAGCATTGTGTAGTAGAAATAACATTGAAATAGGAATAGAAAAATATTCAAATCGCAAGGCCATCAGATGCTATCTACAAACCCAGGGACAAATCATTTTAGCTTTCTGGGTGACAAGTTCTTGTTATTCCTCTGTAGCTACAGAACAAGTAGCCATGAGATGGTCGATTTGGAGCTATAAGGGAGCCTTAATTTTCTTGCAGGGTCTAATTCTATTATTTTACAGTAGGTTAAATTGAGATACAAAGAGGTTAAGTGACTTTCTGAAGACCACATAGATATAAATCCAAGATAAAAGTCAGATTCATTCAAAACCTAACAACATCTTGATATCCAATTCATCTCGGTACCTCCCTTTCCCACCCACTCTTCTACCTGGAGTTCAGTGACAATATTTTTAAACTATAATTTCCTGACCAATAACTTAAATAATCGTGGAAATGAATGAATTCTTAGTTTTCTCAACAAATACCTTTGTGGCATAGACACAGAATTGAGCAAGAAGCCAGCGATTTTTACTTTTGTTGATTCTACTGAAGTAGAACACAAATGAATCACTGCGATTTTGTTCTGCTGAGTATACAAATAGATTACTTGAGCAAGATTAAGAAAGTAAGGAAAATGATCAACTTCAGAATTCATTCAAACATCCTCTTCAATCCTTTAAACTGCCGAACTATTACTTCAACACAATTCTGCCATTAGTCTATTGGTTGTATCGTATGTGTGTAATTAGCTAGGGCTGAATTAGTTAGGAATATTTTATCAATCCATTTGGCCATATTTTCATTTTTATTTGACTGCGGAACAAGTTGGAGATACGAGTTGGTGGTCAACAACCGAAAAATAAAACCTGTAGCTTGGTTTTCCGGTCCTGTAACAAGGTGATTCAAAGCACCAAAGGCAAGATGTCTTAAATTTATTTAGCAGCTATATTACCATATGAATGCTTGCTGCTTTATAAAGTTACCATGAAGATTCCTTATTTTATATAATAAACGTGATTCAGCAAATCTAGATATTTATTTTTTCATTTTCTAAAACCACTCTTATCTTAGTCTTCAATTCCATTGAAAATTTGATATTATTTCCCTGTGTATGAAAATAATAATAGTAATAACTGCCATTTATATAATGCTCCATATAAAGAACTGTACAAATATTATCTTATATTAGAAGAACCCTGGCAGGAAGTGGTTTTATCACTCTCCTCTTACACATGAGGATCCATTACACAACCCCAAATAACAAGCCCAAGGATACACAGCTAGTAAGTCTCTTAGGCAAGATTTGAATTCAGATCTTCCTTGGAAAAGAAGGTAGGGGCACCTGTGAACACTGAACCATAAAATTTTCATTAAAAATATAGAGACTTCTATGTCACTGCAAACAAAATTATTAAAAAAAAGTGACTCCCCCTTAGTTTATGTATGTTATAAATTTTTGTGTAACTATTGGTATGTGCTTGGATAATTGTTGATGCCTGTTTATTTGTGTGATTAATTATAAACAAATAATATGTCTTCTCGGTTACTTTACAGAAAAACTGAGCAAGAAAATTCACGACAACAGTTGGAATGTGTGAGTTAATGAGAATGGACCTACATTCATAAAGATCTACATTTTCTTTTCATTTATTTATTTAAGTTTTCAACATTCATTTCCACAAAATTTTGAGTTCCAAATTTTATGCACATCTCTTCCCTCCCCCCACCCCACAATGCAATGATTTCTGATTGCCCCTTTCTGATTCTACCCTCCCTTCTTACACCCTTCTCTTCCTTTATCCCCATCTTCTCTCTTGTCCTGTAGGGCAAGATAAATTCCTAAACCCTGTTACCTGTATTTCTTACTTCCCAGTTTTATGCAAAAACAATTCTCAACATTTATTCCTAAAACTTTGAGTTCCAACTTCTCTTCCTTCCTCTTTTCCCACCAACCACCACTGAGAAGGAAAGCAATTCAATATAGGTTATACATGTGTAGTTTTGCAAATGACTTCCATAATAGACATGTTGTGTAAGACTAAGTACATTTCCCTCCATCCTGTCATGCCTCCCATTTCTTCTATTCTCTCTTTTGACCTTGTCCCTCAACAAAAGTGTTTACTTCTAATTGCACCTTCCTCCCATTTGCCCTCCCTTCCATCATCCCCCCCCAATCCCCTTATCCCCTTCTCTCCTACTTTCCTGTAGTGTAAGATAGATTTTCATACCAGATTGAGTGTGCATGTTATTCCTTCCTTGAGACAAATGTGATGACAACAAGCTTCACTTTTTCCCCTCTCTCTTCTCCCCTTTTTCCCCTCCTTTGGAAAAGACCCATTCTATTTCTCCCTTTTCCCTCCCAATATATTCCTCTCTCACCCTTTAACTTAAATTTTTAGATACAATCCCTTCCTATTCAACTCACCCTGTGAGCTTGCTCTCTCTCTCTCTCTCTCTCTCTCTCTCTCTCTCTCTCTCTCTCTCTGTTTCTCTTTCTCTGTGTGTGTCTCCCGGTACATACATATATGTATATATATGTGTGTGTCTATGTGTCTGTGTGTGTGTATACGTGTGTGTGTGTGTGTATGTGTAATGCCTCCAACTGTCCAGATATTGAGAAAAGTTTTAAGAGTTACAAATATTTTCTTTCCATGTAGGAATGTAAACAGTTCAACTTTATGATTTTTCTTTGCTGTTTACCTTCCCATGCTTCTCTTGATTTTTGCGTTTGAAAGTGAAATTTTTTTTTCAGTTCTGCTCTTTTCAACAAGAATGCATGAAAGGCCTCTATTTCACTGAATTATCATATTCCCCCTCAAGTATTATGCTCAGTTTTACTGGGTAAGTTATTCTTGGTTTTAGTCCTAGTTCCTTTGACTTCCGGAATATCATATTCCAAGCCCTTAGATCCCTTAATTTAGAAGCTGCTAGATCTTTTGTTATCCTGATTGTATTTCCACAATACTCAAATTGTTTCTTTCTAGCTGCTTGCAGTATTTTCTCCTTGACCTGGGAACTCTGGCATTTGGCTACAATATTCCTAGGAGTTTCTCCCTTTGAATCTCTTTAAGGAGATGATTGGTGGATTCTTTCAATATTATTTTGCCCTCTGGTTCTAGATTATCAAGGCAGTTTTCCTTGATAATTTCATGAAAGTTGATGTCTAGGCTCTTTTGCAATCATGGCTTTATGGTAGTCCCATAATTTTTAAATTGTCTCTCCTGGAGCTGTTTTCCAGGTCAGTTGTTTTCCCAACGAGATACTTCACATTGTCTTCTACTTTTTCATTCTTTTGGTTTTGTTTTGTGATTTCTTGGTTTCTCATACAGTCATTGGCTTCTTTCTGTTCTATTCTAATTTTGAAAAAACTATTTTCTTCAGTGAGCTTTTGAATCTCATTGTCAATTTCGCTAATTCTGCTTGTTAAAGTATTCTTTTCCTCATTGGCTTTTTGGACCTCTTTTGTCAGTTGGGTTAGCCTATTTTAAAAGACGTTATTTTCTTCAGCATTTTGACTCAGTTTTCATGGTTTTCTTGCATCTTTCTCATTTCTCTTCCCAATTTTCCTCCACCTCTCTTACTTGATTTTCAGAGGGCTTTTTGAGGTCTTCCATGGCCTAGGGCCATTGCATATTTATTTTGGAGGTTTTGAATGCAGGCGCCTTGACTTTTATGTCCTCCTCTGATAGTAACCATTGCTCCTCCTCATCATAAAGGATTGGAGACAATACATTTTCACCAAGAGAGTAACCTTCTATATTCTTATTTTTTTTTCCTTTTTGGGGGCATTTTTCCAACAAGTTACTTAACTTTTGGTTCCTTTGTCAAGAGTAGAGTCTACTCAGGGGACCTGCAAGTACTCAGTTCCTCCCAGGTGGCACAATCTAGGAAGAGGTGTTTACTCCCTGGCCTGGCTGACAGCTGGGATTCAGATTAGCTGCTCAATTCCCACGGCAGCTTTAGGCGGGAGTGGCGAGCCACTCAGGGCTCAGGTTAAGATCAGCTTCTCAACTCACTCAGGGGCTTTACCCTGAGGCTCCAGAAATGCCTGCTGTAGCCACCACCACCTTAGTCCTGCTGCCACCACCTGGGGCTGGCATTTGGAGAGGAGCAGGCTCCCCTTTCACAGACGTGAAAAAGCCCTCTCACAGACCTTTGAAGCTGCCTCTGGCATTTGTGGGTTGGGGGTTCTGGCAACCTCAGCTTCTGCTGCTGGGGATTCTTCCCCAGCGGTCTGTGGTCCTGCTCCTCCCAGCACCTCTCGGCCAAGGCATGAGTATTTTCCACTACATTTCAGGTGCAACAGACCTTTCCTGTTGGCCTTCCAGGTCACCCTCATCTAGAAATCTCCTGTACTCCCTCGTTCGTTGGTTTCTGATACTCTAGAATTTGTTGAGAGTCTTTTTTACAGGTATTTTATGGGCTGTGGGGGAAGAACTAGAGTATATGCATCTTTCTACTCCACCATCTTGGCTCTGCCCCCAACGACCTACATTTTCAAGGGATTCTCACATTTATATTGAATTCAGAATCTTTTAAAATATCAGATGGAAAATAGCAGCAATGTTACTGAATTCATTCTACTAGGTCTTATAAGCAGTCCTGATTTTCAGAATATTCTCTTTGTTTTATTTTTAATTACCTCCATTGTCATTGTGGTTGGTAATGTACTCATTGTGATCACTATCACTTCCAGCCAGAATCTGTGCTCCCAATATACTTTTTCCAGACTTTCTTGTCTTTAATAGATGCATGCTATTCAAAGTCAGTTGTCCCCAAG
Organism: Potorous gilbertii; assembly: GCA_028658325.1. NCBI lineage: Eukaryota > Metazoa > Chordata > Mammalia > Diprotodontia > Potoroidae > Potorous > Potorous gilbertii. Next base: position 5,102 of record JAQQSK010009592.1, on the reverse strand, counting down.
ATTCTTGCTGATTTGCTCTGTGAGAGCAAAACAATTTACTTCAGCAGATGCATGATTCACGTGCTTGTGGAACATTTCTTTGGTGCCTCTGAGATTATTCTCATTATTATGACCTTTGACAAATATGTGGCCATCTGCGAGCCCTGGCACTACACAACAAAAATTGACCATGGCCTTTGCTGTAACCTGATGGGTTTGGCTTGGACAATGGGCTTTCTACATTCATTGGGACAGATTCTTACTACATTCTGGTTTCCCTTTTAAGGGCCCAACGTCATAGCCCACTTTATGTGTGACATTGTTCCCTTGATCCAGCTTGCCTGCATAGACACAGTTTTCATTGGTCTACTAATTGTTGCTAGTGGAGGATTAATTTCTATGATCTGTTTGATTGTTTTAAAGACATCCTATGTGGTCATACCACATTCTCTGAAAAGCTACATCTCAGCAGGGAGACACAAGGCCCTCTCCACTTATATCACCCACATTCCTGTGGTCTTCTTATTCTTTAATCCCTGTATTTTCACGTGTCTTTTACCTGTGCTCAGCTTCCCAGTTGACAAGACTGTAACAATATTATTTACTCTCTTCACCCCAATGTTAAACCCCTTTATCTACACCATAAGGAATTCAGAGGTGAAAAATGCCATGAGGAAGGTATAGAGTAAAAATTGAGAGGAAGTAATGGAGTAGAAAAGTGTCTTCAGTACATAAATTACCTCATATATAAATGATATTAATTTCGAAAAACTTGCAAGATTTATATGAACTCTTTAGTTAAATATCCATATAAGTAAAAAATCTGAGGAATCTTTATCTTAGGATAAGGTAGAAATGTAGATTCTCCTTTCTTCTAAATATCCAGCCTTACTATCCATTCCTGCTTTAGTTAACATAGTGAACTCAAGTATCTGTTTCTTAGCAAATGGGTAAAATAAAATGAAAGAGAATGTGATGCATATTTAATTATTCCAATTCCCTTGGACAATAGTTCATGAATATGTAAAGGTGCCCAATTGTTGTCTTTTATTTCCTCTTCTTAATGAATAACAAACAAACAAAATCATATCATGGCAAATAATCGAAGATAATTATCTTCGATAATTCTTATTTTTTGGTTAAGTAGTCTTTGCTTCATAAATTTAAGGTGTGTGACTACAAAATGAGGTGATGTTTCTAGTAAATGCTTCTTTGAAATATCATACTCATACGCAAACATTTTCAAAGATGGCAAATATGATCCAACCTATGAGACTTTTTTTGGTAAAAGACAAAAATCATTTGGGTACAATTATGGCAAATAATAGGAGGAGGGGAATTTGTGCCTGCAGAAAACATGGTATCTTAGATTTAGAGCTGGAAGAGACTTTAGCAACAATTTGTTACTTTTACAAATGAGGGTACTGGAACAGAGAGAAAAAATGTCTTCCCTAGGGATATACAGTTAGTAAGACAATATTTGAGCCCAAAATTCATTTAAAAATTATTTTAAACTCCAAATTTAACCATTTGGAGAATGTATTTGGAAGGGCCATAATTTACTACCAAGAAGTAATCATATTGTTCTTCTCATATGTTTGCAAAAGAGGGATCTAGGTGTGCTCAATATTGACATCTTCATGGAAATAGAGATATAATCTAGTATGAGGAAAAATTTTAAGTTTTAAATGAAACCATTATACTATTGGTATTGATACTCCTGCAATGATAGAGATAATAATTCACATATTCCTCATCATCCTGTGAAAATTTTCTCCATGCCATCATATTAACCCCAAATTTTGACAAGACCTACCTATTTGTCGTACAAGGACACAGCTTCTAGTACCTTTGAAATGATTTGAGTAACCACACAGTAAATTCTTCATTAAGGAGTCTTTTTCTGAATTCATATGCAAACTACCTCCGTTTCTTTTAGATAGATAGATAGATAGATATTGTATATATCTATATCTTTCAGGACACGTCTGCATAATATCAGCGCAGAAATGTTGGTACTAAAAGAAACTAAGTTTGATTACCTCTGTTGTCCCTGGCCCAAGTGTTGGGCAATTGTCAAGTGTTATACAGTTTCTCCAGTACATTTTCAGAAGGTATTGCATCAGAGAGACTTAGATTTAAGAACCAGTTGATCTCCTTCCTTTGTGCTCTGGAACATGTCATATTTCTTTACAGTTAAAATAGTTGGGAGTAGGAATTGTCTGACTGAAGTTGAGACATAACTGCTCACTCTATTTGATATCATCATTTTGTGGGAGGAACTTTTCTTTAACTCCCCTAAGAGCACACTTTGATCTAACCTATCTCTAAACAAAGTACCTACAGTAATATATATATATATATATATATATATATATATATATATATGTATATATATGTATGTATATGTATATACATTTAGAATCACAGTTATATATAATATTAAACTACATAAACACATCAGAATACCTCCAAATCTAAAAATGAAGAAAATCATTTGAACAGACAGATATTTTTCTTGAGAAAGAGAAATGAGGGAAAAAGGAAGAAAATAAGTTCCATGTTAGATTAGTTCATTTTTAAAAAAAATTTGAACAGCCAGTATCCCCGCAGATGGTGTTGTGATGCAAGAGTCTATCGATATCCTTATCAAAGCATCTGTGCTGACAATTCCATGATATCTGCTCTCCCCAGCTTCTACCCTCTTTGACCAATTTGTTCTTTTTCTTTGTGTTGTATGGCTGTTTCCTGGTGTGGTCCACTTTTATGTGTGCATCATTATGCCTTGTGGTAGTAGCTCAGGGTGTAACTGGTGCTATAATTGAACCAGGTATTTGGGGCTAAAAGAAATTATATTTAGTATGTTCAGATTATGTTGACCCTTCCCTTGCATACTGTATCCATTCAGGCCTGTATTGTTATACTTGCTTTCGAATTTCTTCTTCTTCCCCATCTCATAAATCTAAGCTTGCAGTACCAGTCAGCATTGCTGAAACAGGAGTCACATGTAAAATGACTAGATGGTCATCAAAATCCCTCTCAGATCTAAATATATAATTTTCTCTAATTTAGGCTTTGTGTTCTAGATTCTCAGTGTAGACACTTGAAAGCTCTTCTAATTTAACACAAGTGTGTGTGTATGTATAGATAGATATAGGTATACACAATACACATATATACCTGTGTGTGCATACATGTATATACATACATATGAGTTCATTCATATGCATATGTACATATATGTGCATACACATACACACATAAATGTGGGTATTTATATAGACATACATACTTATACATTTATATACTAATGTACATATATATGTGGGCACATATACATATACATAAATATGCATTCACACATACATAAATACACATATATGTGTTTATGTATGTATATATGTATATGTTTATATTCCTTTTGTGAGATTTTACCTGCAGGTTTCTTCAAGAAATGTATGCCTGTTCTGTCAAGAAATCCCAAAAGTTCTAATTGGAAAAACTTGAATTCCAACTCTAGCCATTTAAAAAAATCAGTTTTCCTTGCATTAAAGTAAACTGATTTCTGATGTTGATGAAATTTGTGTTTGGCATTCCAAAGTTTCCATTCAAATTCTTCCCCCCACCCAATTTCATGAGTGAACTCTCCTCTCTATAAAAAGTGAAAAAAAAAATAATGTCAACTAAGGGATAAAAAATACAGTGCTAAATATGTTTCAATGTTTAAGAAATAGAAAAAAAAGATAATTATTGTTCTTAAGGACAGGAAACAAAATGTGCCAGTTACATGCAAACTATATACACCATCAATACAAGGTGATTTGGGTGCTGTGATTTTGGTAACTGACAATTTCTTATTTAGAAAAGCAGTAAACTTAGATCCATGGTCTTATGATTAGAGTCACTCTGATTATTAGAAATCTCTTCTTTATATCAAAGTCAAATTTATCCAGACAACTTCCATCCAAGTTCCTGATAGACCCTTTTCTGATGCTGGCAGAATGACTTTTAAAGAAGGAGCAAATAACTACATGTTTAGCCAAACTGTAGATATTTACTAAACTATTATGATAAATGTGAGGAATTTTGCACAATAATGAACTAGTACATATGTGATTGAATTATACTTATGCTGATACTCTTTGTAATAAAATTAGAAACATAAAATACGTTATAACTGAAAAGTTCTCTTTGGAAAATAATTTGATCTCTCTGTAGTGGTAATTTAAATGGGGAGATCTTTGTGATTCATTAATAGGCCCATGTGACCTGAGTCACATAGTCTGTGGTAGGAGGAGTTTGTAAGCAAGCGGTGGTTTGTGATTTTGTTTAAAAGAGTCTACTTGTGATTTGTTTAATGTGCCCAGTTTGTTAGAAGCTTAGCAGGCAGAAGGCTTGGGGATAGTGTTGTTTTCTGCACTGCTGTTGTGTATAGATTTTTGTTGCTATGATGGATTGGGCCTTGTGGTGTCTGAATAAATAATTTGTTTCTGTCTGCCATGTGGAGGCCCTGTTGTATGTCCTGATTCAGAATTTCTGTCGGGATATTCATGGCCACTGTAGGTGCTGTGAATATCACACTGGAACCACATTCACCATGTACCCAAAGCTAAGAAGAAAAAACAATGCAGTACTCATGCTGGCTATAAGCAATCCACCTCCCTCAAGAAAATTGGTTTATCAATATACATTTACTATAGTGGAGGAAAAATAAGTAAATTCACTGACAAATCAGAAAAAAAAATCTGATAAAACAAATCAATGAGACTTCAGTTTAAAAACTAGGTATAAGTAAAATAGAAATCTTTTCAGTCAATAACCAATTATTAAGGATCATTTATGCACTTGGGCATTGGGGAGAGGAACAAAGGAAGGAAGGAAGAAAAAAAGATAGTAATAATATTTCTTATTATTACTATTATTATTATTATAGCATGTGACGACTATGTACCAAGCATTTTATAAATATCTTATTTGGTCATTATAAGAGCCTTGGATCATAGCTACTCTTATCTCCATTTTGCAGTTGAGGAAACTTAGAAAAATAGAGATTAAATTATTTTTCCAAGGTCACACATAGATAATTAGTATCTGATGTTGTATTTGAACTTAAGTCTTCCTGA
>JAQQSK010009591.1:0-13027 GCA_028658325.1 Potorous gilbertii | reverse complement strand
TATTTCTTATTTCCTAGTAGCAAGAACAATACTCAACAGTTGATCCTAAAACTTTATGTTCCAGTTTTTCCCCATCCCTCCCTCCCCACCCATTCCCTTTGGAAAGGCAGGCAATTCAATGTAGGCCATATCTGTGTAGTTTTGTAGTAGCCGTAGCTCATTATATACTTTAGAACTCCTGACACTATTTTTACAGGTGTTTGTGTATTCATCCTGCATTACTTGTCTTCTATCTTCTCTTTAAAACGTTCTTTTAAAAACCCAAATTTGTCGATGAGTTCCCTTGTGCATGAACACGGGACTCTTTAGATAACTATCACCTTTCCTTTATATATTCTTTTTTTCACTTTATATATATTTTATTTAGTATTTAATTTCCTCCCAGTTACATGTACAATTTTTATATTCTTATTTAAAATCCAGAGCTCCAAATTCTCTCCCTTCCTCCTCCCTGCCCCCCTCATATTGAGAAGGCAAGAAATTCAATGTGGGCTATATATATGTAGTCATGCAAAAATTTTTCATAATAGTTATATTGTGAAAGAAATCTGAAAGAAACCTCAAGAAAAATAAGGAAAGCTTAAAAAAAATTATGATTCAATCTGTAATCAGACATCACCAATTCTTTCTGTGGGTATGGATAGCATTTTTCATCACAGGTCCTTCACAGTTGTCTTGCATCATTGTATAGCTGAGAATAGGTCAGTCATTCACAGTTGAGCATCGGAAGTTCATTTTTGAGAGCTTCCTTTCCACCTTTCCAAGGTTCACCTCTTACCTCTCATGTAGAGTTTTCATTCAGTGGATGCTATCTCTCCTTTCTTTGAACCCTTGAAAAGCTGCTTTCTTAAAATCTGGGGGGCCTTCCTCTCCACTCCCACAGATTCTGAGAAGGAGGTTCCTCTTCCCTCTAAGACTCCCCAAACTTCTGGTTCAGTAGCCTGTTTCTTCTTTTTGGTAAGGATCAGGTGGAGACCAACAACTCACTTTAGTGATTCTTCAGCCTTTTGAAAGAGGGGAATTATCATTGAGGCAAAAAAAAGACATTTTAACTGTTCTGCTTTTGGCAGAACAAGAATTTTAGCAAACATCCAGATCACTGTAGCTCAGTAAAGAGAGTGCTGGACTGAGAATCAAGAAGCTTCAGTTAATATCTCAGGCCCTTATTAGCTGTCAGTTAACCTCTGGAAGCCTCAGTGTCCTCATCTGCAAAGTGGAGATAGTAACAGCACCTCCCTCAGGAGGTTGCTGTGGGGGTCAGATGAGATAAGATGCCAAGTACTTTGTAAATCTTAAAGCATATAACACATGAATTATTATGTTACCATTATTAATTTCATGCCCCTATTCAAGGCTAGTTTGGGTTTTCTGAATTTCTTACTTTTTCTTCAGCTTGATTTCTAACTCCTACACGAGTCCTTTCTTGATTCTCCTCCAAACTAACACTACCATCTCCCCAAAAAACTACCTTGTATTTATTTTTTAAATATCATATACAAATATGCATTATTTTTTATATAGAAAGGCAGCATGTATACTAGGTAGAGAGTAGAGCCTCAAAGCCAGTAAAACCTTGGTTCAAAGCTTACCTCTGACAAAACCTGTTTACGTGATCTGGAGCAAGTCATGTAACTCCCTCATGCCTTAAACAACCTTCTAAGACTATAAGTTGCCGAGAAGGTATTTCCTGCTTAGGTAGATGGAGTTTCCTCATCTGGAAATTCTGTGGGCTAATGTAATCACAAGTCCATTCTCTGGCCCTGTGTTTTATATGGACTTATATATGTACATGTTGTCCCTGTTCAGTCGATAAACATTTATTGAGAGTCTACTATGTGACAGGAATTGTGCTGAGTGCTGGGGATATAAATACCAAAAAAAAAAAAAACCAAACCCCCAAACAGACAGTCCCTGCCCTCAAGGAGCTTATAATCTAATGGGGAAAGACAATTCACAAAAGAAGCTGAAAAGCGTAGGGTGCTGGGAAAGGTGGGAGGAAGGTGCATGATGGACATAAGATCTTTCAGAGCAGGGGCTATTTAATGGACTTTGTATTTGTAGAACCAGTGTCATGCCAGGGCACTTCATCAAGCCTTGCTTTACTTTCTTTCTAGGTAGTCTACAGTGTGTCCAAATGACATTATCTCTCTGTTTCTGCTTCCAAGAATCTTTCTCCAAATGATATCTGTACGCTTTCCTCCCTCTGTCCTCGATTTTCTTCCTTGAGAATAGCTCGATATTCTTTCGTGATGTTCAACTGTGGAATAAACAGATGAGCGTGGAATGTCAAGCAGTTGATTCAGAGCACTTTGATCCATTCGTAATAAGCCAGTGCTTCTCAATGCCTGTCACGTAACCGAGAAACTCTTTGTAAAAAAATTCTCAAGAGCAGATACTTACAGTATGCTTGATTAATGTATACCTTCTAATGAGGCAGCATGGTGTACTAGATAGAGCCCTGACTGATTGGAATCTAGAAGACTTGTGTTTGATCCCTGCCTCAGAGGCAGCTAGGGGATACAGTGGAGAGGGCCCTGGGCCTGGAGTCAGGAAGACCTGAGTTAAAATCCAGCTTCAGACACTTACTGGCAAGTCACCAAATCTTGGTCTGCCTTCATTTCCTCAACTGTAAAATGGAGATTATGATAAAATTCATCTCTCAGAATTGTGAGCATCATATGAGATAATATTTGTAAAGAGTTTTTGCACAGTGCCTGGCAGAGAGTACGTGCTAAATAAATCCTTCCCTTCCCTCTCTCCCTCCCTCCCTCTCTCCCTCCCTCCTTCCTTCCTTCCTTCTTACACTTACTAATGGTGTGATCTTGGACAAATCTCTTAACTGTTCTGGTCCTTAACCCTATAAAATGAGGAGTTTGAACTCCATGACTTCCAAGGTCCCTTCAAGCTCCAAACATAGGGTTCTATGATGTATGTGATAAAGATCGGGTTAATCTGAACTACTATGCCAACAAGAGAGAGACTCTCACCAAAGATCTCACCATCTGTTAACCTGTTTTGTGTTACATGGTGTTCTGCAAATTAGAAGATATTTTCCTGCTTTCTTGCCTCTCGATTATTTCAGCTGCCAGGTTCACCTTTCCCCATTTGAGAAACCAAACCTGAAAAAGGGATGTGTGTATTTCTTGTGATAGAATAGCCTTTTTCTTTCCTTTGCTGTTACTTCTGTACTCAAGATTGCTGCCTACCGACTTAGATGAGCTCAGCATCTTCTATAGAAAGGAATATGGTGCTTCGGCAGTCACCTGCTTGTAAAGCTAAACACATTAGGATGAAACAGTATCACTGAGTCTCAGGAGCAAGAAGAGTTAAAATGGAGTCTTGAGTTGGGGAGGAGACTTGAGCCCCTGATTCCTGTATCTGTTTCATTTGGAGTATTTCTCATATCTACTCAAATTTGGCCTGACATTTACTGGAATTTCCCACCTTCTTTCCTCTTTATCTCCACTACCCCTCCCTCTTTCTCCATTTTAGTGCAGAGGAAACAAAAATTGGGCCTGAAGTCAAGGTGGTGTTCAGTGGAGCGGGAAATTAGGAATGTGACTTTTTTTCTTGATGCTCAAGGAATTACTAGAAATAGGAAAAGTCCTTTTCTTCAGAAGAAAGACTGTTGGCTTGCTAAGGCAGTGATTGCTGGTTAGGTCCTTTGGGACTGGAGGTTCCTGGATAGACGTTGGATCTTAGTGTCTGGATGAGTCCTAGCAAGCCTTAGCCCACTGGCTGAGAGACCCTTTAGTCAGTAATGTCACTTTTGTCAGAACAGTCCTCTATCAGACCGTCAGAGAAAACTGAGCTCCTTCCTGGCTGGAATATTTTCTCCCAGCTAGGATCTCGACATCCATTGTAGGCTATGACCTCTATCATCAGGAGGCCTTGCATTTTTTTTTTTGTCTAGGATGAAAACAAACAAAAAATCCAACCCAAAATCATCCATTACATAAGAGAAAATATTAACAAACTGTGCTGGGAAGAGAGCCTTTCTTCCTAAGGGGAAACTCTGGGTAAATTCTTTTTTATATTCATTTTAATGGTTATAAGAATAGTAACAGCAAGAAAAACTGACAAGTCAACCTATCCAGTTTGCAAAATGCTTTATAGAAAGCGGAAAAACAATTGATTTTCCTTTTCCTAAGATATGGAAATGATTTGGGTAATTCGAGATTATTTCTGGACCAGGAAGACTGAGAACTTGTTTCTTGCCCTTCATGGTCTCTTTTTTCCTCTTTGTTTGATCTTTCTTCTCTTTTTAGATCCTCCAACGTGGAAATAAACCCTGAGAAACAGGGTCATGTTCTCTCCTTCCAAATAATGCACTCTATATTTTAGCTACATGGATCTGCTTGCAACTTTCCATTTCTATCATTCCATCTCCTGCCTGAGATCCCATTTCTTTTTTAAAATTTATTTTTAGCTTTCAACATTCACTTTTATAAGATTTCAAATTTTAAATTTTCCCCTCGTTCCCCTTTCCCAAGAATGTACACAATCTGATACAGGCTATACATATATCATCATCTTAAACATGTTTCCATATTAGTCATGTTGTGAAAGAAGAATCAGGAAAAAAGGGGAAAAAACACAAGAAAGAAAAAATAGAGAAAATGGTATACTTCCATTTGCATTCAGATTCCATAGTTCTTTCTCTGGGTGTGGATAATATTTTCCATCATGAGTCTTTTGGAATTGTCTTAGATCATTGGCATTGCTGAGAAGAGCTAAGTCTATCTAAGTTAGTCATTGCACAATGTTGCTGTTACTGTATACAATGTTCTGGTTCTGCTCACATCACTCAGGATCAGTTCATATAAGTCTTTCAGGTTTTTCTGAAATCCACTTGCTCATCATTTTTTATGGAACAATAGTATTCCTTTACATTCAGTGCCACAACTTGCTCAATCCTTCCTCAACTGCTGGGCATTGCCTCAGTTTCCAATTCTTTGCCACCACAAAAGAGCTGCTATAAATATTTTTGCACATGTGGGTCCTTTTCCCATTTTTATGATGTATTTGGGATACAGACCTAGAAGCAGTAGTGCTAGATCCAAGGGTATGAACAGTTTTGTTGCCCTTTGGGCACAGTTCCAAATTGTTCTCCAGAATGGTTGGATCAGTTTACAACTCTACCAACAATGAATTAGTGTTCTAATTTTCCCACATCTCTGACATTTACCATTTTCTTGTTTTGTGATGTTAGCTAATCTGATAGGTACTTCAGAGTTGTTTTAATTTGTGTTTCTCTAATCAATAGTGATTTAGAGCATTTTTTCATATGACTCTAGATAGCTTTAATTTCTTCATCTGAAAACTGCCTGTTCACTGATATTCCATTTCTCATCCTTTCACAGGTTGTATATTTACTTCCTTCGCTCTTCCATCTCTTAGAATCCCTAGGTTCAGTTCGTGTGCCAAGTTTTATACAAGTCTAGTCCTGTTTCTCCTTGTGGAGAAGTGGCTTCATTACTTCCCCTCCCCATTCCCTTGTATTTAGGAATAGAAAAGGGACTAAACCTATGATTTCATCAGAATAAGATTCTCCCTGGTGAGGAAATTCCATCTACTAATGTAGGTCATTTTCTATGTACCTAAGGGTCTTAAGGAATTGCCTAGAGCACTGAAGCATTGTGACTTAGCCAGGGTCCCTCAGGAAGTGTCAGAGGAGGGAAGAATTAGAACTCAGGTCTTGGCTCTGAGACTGGTTCTCCATTCGCTATACCATGCTGCCTACCATTACCTTATATTTACTTAACATGAATATTTTAAACTTACTAATCTGTATACATGTAATTCCTGTACATATATTCCTATGTGTCCCCTCCCCCCATCAAATGTAAGCACCTTCTGGGCCAGAACGATCGTGTTTTTGTCTTTGTACCTCCAGTACCAACCAAGCACAGACCCTGAAAGCAGCAGGCACTTAATACGTTCTTGTTAAAGGAATGAATGAAATTTAAGTTATACAATCACACCTGGAATTTATTGTTCCTCTTTTTAAAGGTTAGGGATCTGGGAAAGAGAATATGAGGCTACAGAGAAAATGCACTTTCCAGGGCATTTTCCTTCCTAGAGACAGAGGATTACCAGCTTTCAATTAGAGCCTGCTCAGCCTGGCATCTGCTGTTTTTTGAAAGGTAGGCAAGGCAAATATGTCTCATTGTTTTCGTTAAGTTTTCTTGATAGGATAACTTGCTTTTATGAAAGAGAATCCAGACAATGGAAGTCCATGAAGGACCCCTCTTTGGGATTCTCCTTTTTTTATTTTGGGATCCCCTTACTACCGTGGATTCCTTCGTGCCACCTTGTTCTCTTGCTCTCCTGTGTTCTTTTGCTCTCTCCATTTGCTGCTTTTTCTTCCTCCTGTGAGGCTTTGTTTTGTCACAAAGGACCTTTGTGAGGAGGAGGTTCCAGGGCCTCTGGGCAGAATGTTAGCTCTGCTTTGGCATCAGCCAGTGGAGGGCTGCTCCCTTCCCCCAGAGGCTGTGTAGCTTTTCACTGCCTTCTTCTTTCTGCTTAGCAGCAAGCATTAAATCTGCTTTGAATCTGGGTCAAAGCCTACTGTGCCACTACCACATCTGAGACTGGTCTGATTCTCTGGCTTCAGTAAGTATCCCCATGGCTAAGCCCTGAAATGACTAAGCTCTTTATGGAATTGAGTACTCTGACATGTTCATCGTTTCCTCCTCCCAATCCATCAGTGGTTCCTCTTGTCACTTTTTCATCTCCATTCCTCTCACCCTGAGATTGGGAGTTGCCACTAAAGTAGTCTTCCAGGGGCTCCTCCTGGCATGGTGGTGACCCTGGGGGCTTGAAGGCTAGTTCCATTAATCTGGAAAGGCATCAAGTACCATCCAGAATAATCATCATCCATCATCATTAATTGTTAGCATATTTATATAACCCTTTAAGGTTTATAGGATGCTTTACATGTACTTTCCTTTGTTCCTCAACAGCTGTAAGGTAGGTGCTATTATTCATCCTCATTTTACAGATGAGGAAACTGAGGCTGAGGTTGGGTAAGTGACTCACCCAAGGGAATGTCACCTAGCTGGGAAATGTCTGGAGCAGAATTTAAATTGGGGTCTTTCTCCAAAAATTCGCTGCCATGCAGATATCTCAGAAGATGCACTGTCTGTTGTCTGAGGGTCATCCCAGCTAAGTGTGAAGAGGATCTCTGTTTTTCCTGTATTGTTTTTTTCCTTTAAAAAGAGTTGTGTGGATGCAATTATCTGTGTCTTGATGTCATCTAACATTGCTTTTGTTTGTGGTCAATGTGCATACCATTATTTTAGGGCTCTTGACTCTGATTACCATCAGTTCATATAAACCTCTCCAAGTTTTCATCCAAATTCCTCCTAGGTTGTTCTTTAAAAGAATTTTGGAGATTGTAATCTGGGTTAAAATGGAGTATAAAAATTGATCTGGTTTTCATCATTGCTGTCTCTCTTTTCCTCCTTCTTTCCTCTCCCTAAAAAGTGAGGCTACAGAAACTGTTCCTTTTGAGGAAAGTAGACATGCAAAAGAGATGAGAAACCCAAGCACAAATGTGATTAGTTAGGAGGGAATCGGAGCCCTTCCCTCAGGCTTGGAGACATCAGTGAGATTGCATTCAATGCCTGTACAGTCTTACTTGGTGGGATCTTATCTAACTGGCCCTGCCCCTTGAAAAAAGGAACCAGAAAAAAGTCAGTGAGGGAGAAGAGAAAGCCCAGATGGACTGAAGCTTTGAACGAGACCCTCTGAATGACAGCTCCATGTTCAGAATGCTCTGATAGAATTCTGCCTGCCTTGTACTTGTTGGGTACATTTTTAATACTTCTGAAATAAACCCCCTAACACCTTTCTGTCTCCAAATTCTTTTCTATCTCTTGTTTGAAGTGATCAAACTAAGTGAAATCCCTCCAGTCACCCAGGTTTTACTATTTGTTTATTTGTTCCATTACAATTTTTTTTAATAAAAATGATCAATTTTGATAGCATTGGAAAATTACTAAAAAGTACTGAGATACTTAAGTTATGTTTGTAGGTCAATTGGTCATCTTGAAACAAAATGGTAGGTGTTAATATTTTTCTAGTGGTTTTTATCTTCTATAATCTTTATTCATACTATTTATGAATAGTAAATATTTATATTTAATTACCACATAATACATTAATATATGTATTCTATATGACCATAATTATAATTTATATTTGGCTTATGGATAGGTATTATAGAAATGCGTAACGGTACTGATCTAGGAGACGGCAGACAGTCTAGCACAGCACCAGGTTCTGCTCCTAGGTTCTAACTATGGCCCTAACTGTGTGCAGTGCCTACCTCTGACTCTAATTACCTGTATGATCTCTCTGAGCCTCATTTTCTTTATTTGTAAAATGAAGGGATTAAATAAATATCCTGTGAGGTGGCTTCTTGCACTAAATCTATGGTCTGTTGATCCCACATGTCTAAGTAGGGTCCTGTCTTTGGAAGTGCATACAATTAACAACCAGAACTTTTCCATAAGGAAATGGAAAACCACTCCAGTATCTTTGCCAAGAAAACCCCATACAGGGTCATGAAGAGTCAGCCACAACTGAAATGACTGAACTGCAGCAAACAACAACGCCCGCCCCCCTCCGCCCCCCCCAAAACCAGACCAGGACAAATAATATCAAACAAATTCTCAAATGCTGTAGGGGAGGCTCTTAGGGTGGGTATCTAATGGGTTGGGATGAACTCAACCAGCCATTGAATCTGCCTTTACAGTTGTCAGGCCCAGACTTTTGGTGTAATGGAGACCGTATTCATTTTGCACCCAGTGAAGTTGACCTAACGCTGGGAAAACAGATCCTAATTTCCAGAAAATCAAATCCACTTGGCCATTCCTATGGTTTGAGGATCTGCGGTGTTGTGGATTCAGAGCCAGCTACAGAGTCTGGAAGACCTGAGTTCCAGCCCTGCCTCTGACACCCATTGGCTTATGTGGCCCTGGGCAATTTCTCTTTTACCCTCTTGATACTCCAAGTAATTCTTTAAAACTATAAATTACTGGACAATTGCTGAGCTACTTTGGTAGAGGGATATTTTGTACCTGGGAAATCCCTACCTTCACCAGTGAAATCACAAATTTAGACCAGAAAAAAGTCTTAATTTCCTGAATATCTCCAAAATTTCAATTTACATATCCTGTTGTTAAAGCAGTACTTTCAGAAAGATCAAGTCTGGCATGATGTCATACTGTCCTGGGCAGTCTTGGAAAGGAGGGAGTATTATTGGAAAGAAAGGCAGAAGGTCCCAATTTGTTCAGAAGATTGGTAAGAAGTCATGTTTGTCTCGTAGAAAATAAACAGGAAACCCATGGATCTGAATCAGGATGCCAGGGCTCTGGGACACTGGCACTTTTCAAATTATGAAAGTAATGTTTTTCAATTAGGAATTGTAATTTGGGGCACCAGTGTAAGAAAAAAACTCTAGCAGATTAGCAGTCTTAAGCTGCATTACCTCTGAGGTAAAAAGAGGAAAAAAAAATCAATAGGTTGCTAATTTTTAAAAATTGTGCTTGGTTTCTCTTCAAGCTAGGTGGTTATCTGTTATATTTTTAATCCCTGTCTCCTGACACTTTAAAGCCTTGTTGTGTTCTGATTCTTTACAGGGTTGGAAGGACTCAATTAATTTTTAATGTCAGATGCAGAATTTGTTAAATGCCGAAGTAAGGTTTTAAAGCTGCTTGAGCTCTGGGGCAGGCACTGTGCCCCAGGAAAGGACCATTCTGTGGGCCTCAAGCTTTGGAAAAGGAATTTTTGTTTTGCACAGCTAATCAATAATGTCTTGTTTTCAGTTGCTGCTGCTGTTGCTAAAAATCTTTAAATTAAATGCTGGCACAACGTAAGGGCCTTCATTGGACTTTCATTGCTTTTTTCATGAGCTCAGTTAAAAGCCCCTGATGAGGCTGGAAGTCGAGTCTGATTCTTGATGCAGCCAGGCCTATTTGGCCTTTATCACATCTGTCCTTGCTGGCCCTCTAGACAAGACTTAGAGGCTGTGGCCAGCCAACAGAGACTCTTCTCTGAAAGACAAAAAAAGGACATCAGTGAGAATCTTAGTCAATTCTTGTGCATAGAGGAGAGCAGGAAAAGTAGGTCACGTTTGGAGCCTGCTGTGTCTTGTTTAAAAAAAAAATTTAAAGGTCAGATGATATCTTTTTATTGCAGTTTCTGAGGCCAGACAGTTTTCAGGAGATAGTATGAGGAATCTGGTATTTGATGCTCTCTCCCTCTCTTCGCAGAACTTTTATCCAAGCTGTTTCAGGCCAAAAGTCATTTAGCTTGCTTTTCTATGTGTTCCTGTCTCTTAGAACAGTCCTAAATACATAGCAAGTATTTAATAAATGCCCACTTACTTTATTATCCATCTATCTAAATATCTATCTTCTACCATCTACTAATAAATCTATCATTCATCCGTCTATTCATCCATCTCCATCCTATTCATTTATCGATCTATCATAGGAGCTAGAATTGGAAGTGTTCTTAAAAAACATCTGATTTACCTCTTTTAACAGATGAGAAAACTGAAGTTCACAGTAGCCAAGTGTTTTGCTCAAGTGTATGCTAGTAGTACATAGCACAGCTGGAATTTGAAACCATGGTCTCTGATTTCCATTTCCATTGGCTGCCTTTTTCATTAACATAGGCTGTCACAAAAGTCTTAGTGCAGTTTTAACCTCTTAGAGCTTTGACTTTTGAAGCATCTTGTATTTTGCTACCTCATTTTAAATGTCTCCTAAGGGTAGAGACCCATGATACTGCAAATCCAACAGGATTCTGCTTTCTGTGTTCCAAAGGTATACTCGTGTTTACCTGAACTAATAAACTAATGATTTGTGTTCATTTTGGAGTGGGCCTGTCAGAAGCTCCTTGGGATCTTAGAAAACACATTCCCTCTCAGTTTAAAAGAAAATGAAAAAAAAATAGCAAAGTCCCAGTAACAAACAGCAGTCCCGGTTTAACCATCGTTGCCCCTACTTCCAAGGATACTTGGGAGACCAGGTTGGAGAGGTTCCTTTTTCCTTTTGGGTCATAGTCGGATGGAGAAGGGCCTGCTATAGATTCATGGAGGGCTCTGAATTCAAGTCCTTAGAGCTATTGGATTCTTTGACCCATCCTGGATCCTTTAGGAGTACTGCCAACATAAAGTACCTCTCTGTTCTGTCTGATAATGAAACCCAGGGGTTCACAGAGAACCTACACCATGCTTTGAGGGGTATCAAAAGTGCTGCTTGCTCCCTCCTCTACCTTATGCCCCTCCCCATGCTATCATGGCATCTTAAATTTCCATTCTGCTTCCTAAGTATACTTCCACAAGACTATTAAAAAGCAGATCTTTTTGTTGGAGATGTAATACATTAACCCATTAGCACTCACTCATAAGTTTCATAATCGTGGATTCTGTTTTATGGAAGCTAAAGTTTGTTTCCCACAGGACAACTGAAAAGAATAAATCTGGCCAAGTTGTGGGGTGGGGGGGCTGTTCTTTTATTCCCCATGTAATACAGTGGGCATGATGATGCCTACCATTGCTTGGTGTAGGTTTGTGGGTTCTTTTGTAAGGGGGATAGGGAATACGGAGGGGAGTAAGCAGAACTGAAGTAGCTTCAATGACTTTAGGAGCCCCTAATTCTGTCAGTCAATAGAAGTTAAACAGCACTGATGCAAAATTTTAAAAAACCAATTGCATTAAGTAGAAGATAGGGAAAACCACTGGCAAAGAGTACTGGGAAGAAGATCTGGGGCTTCAGTGGATCACAAGTTTCATACAATCTAAGAATGTGCTGTGATGGCTAAAATCTCTAATTCTGTCCCACCAACCAGTGTGTGACTTCCTCTGTACTAGCATTGTCTCTCCTTTGCCTGCTTGCCTTCTTTCCCTCTGCTTCCTCTCTCTACAATCTCATTCCAATCCACATCCTACTTAATCTCTATTTTCCTTTGCACTCTGGCAAAAGTTCTCAAAATTATTAACAGACTCCCCTTCAGCCTAGATTCCCTCTCGTATTTCATCCATCAATGAAACCTAGCTTCCTCCTGAAGACACCCTATCACTTCGTGCTCTCGTAGTTCATTGCTCCTTCTCTCTCACTACATGACAGATAGGCCCAAGGAGAGGAGCTGGTGTCTTGTGTCATTTTGGATCGACGTGTTCCTTCCTGGCCATCCCTCATCTGTATGTGTTATCATGAACTGTGCTTGTCTCCCCAGTGCTTAGTGTTGTGTTTGGCAAATAGTAAGCGCTTAATGAATACTTTTTGATTCATTCATTAATTCATATTCCTTGCTCCCCACTTGCCACTTTCATGTTCTCCCCCTATCACCATCACTCTGTAACCATCTCTCCTCTTTTAAAGTTTATTTTATTTTATTCAGATCCTTGTTAGCAAATATGGACTCCCCTTCCTCTCCCTGCTCCCTATAGTTCCTAAGACATAGACTTCTTTTTTCTTTTCCACACCAACCTCTGCTCCATTTAAACAGGCTGGCATTTCAATGCCTCTTCTTCCTCAATTCCCATAACCTCCAGCTTACCTTAACAATTATGCTTTAAATATCCCCCCTTCCCCACTCCACCATTGCCCCAGGAACTGAAATTCCTTGTTTGGGCTCTGATGGAGTGAGAGGTGGAAAATGTGTGGAAATGGCTGCTTATGGAAACTGTGATGTGTACATTTTGTGGCACTGGCAGCCAAAATTGCACTTACCTTGAAGGCTTGTTGCAACTTTGAAGATAACTAATTCTGCCAGCAAGTAGACCAGAGAAATAGTCAACAATGCTGACTGTATTTACTCCATCATGAGATCTTTGATCTGGAGATGGAAAGGACCTCAGAGGCTATCCCAATCCTTCGATTTTTACAAATGAGGAAACTAAGGTTTGAGGAGGTTGAGTTGATTTGTTCATGGTCACCTAGGTAGTTAATTGTCAGGGGCATGATTTGAACCCAGGTCATCTGACTTGAGAGTTAATACTCTTATTATA
>JAQQSK010009590.1:0-13027 GCA_028658325.1 Potorous gilbertii | reverse complement strand
GGTAAGGGTAGAAAAACAGTAACAATGTTCTCTAATTAAGCAGAGGAGACAATGTATTCCCTTAGCACAAGGCCTAACTAGGTTCCAACGGAAAACATATGTCTCCCCTGATAATGCCACTAGAGAATTCCAGGACCATATTAAGTCCTCGTTCTAGAAAAATGAAGCACGCAGTCAAAACAATACAAAAAAAGGGAATGAAAGAAAATCTAACAGGAGAATATAATTTCTCATTAAACTCTAAATGAGACAGTCCCAAATTTAAAACCTTTAAAATAATAACAGCTTTTGGGATAGTCTTCTTGAGAAAAGGAGAAAATTACATCTGTAGACCATTCCTACATGCACCACTGTCCACATTTTTGCATGAGGGGAAATGATGCCATACACAATCTCCCTCCACTCTCCCAGGACACTTTCCTTCCTTTAAATCCCCAAAGGAGTTTGTGATTCTCCGATGCTTGTGCCATTATACCTTCCAATCTAGTTGTCTACAAACTATTCTCATTCTATCTACTAGACAGAAATCTCCTGGAGAGCAGGTTCAGTATGTTTCTCATTTTTTTTCATTTCCCATAGTGCCTACAATTAGACAAAGAATGGTATAGTGCCTTCAAGAGCTGGCTTTGGAATCAGGAAGACCTGAGTGTGAATCCTACGCTCTTATAACTATTGGTTTTGTGATAATGGGTAAATCACTTAATTTCTTAATGCACTAGGTAGCCCTCAAAAACAACAAATGACAGAGGAGTTGCCCATCTGCATTAATGGAGAGCTTCCACAATGTGGGACTTCTAACACTGATAAAATCATGTTTCTGAAAGGAAAAAAACAACAACCTGAGAGAGTAATTTGTATGTAGTGAATACTTAACAAATCCTTACTGGTAAATAAAAAAAATGAATCAACAAATGAAGGAATTAACATCATAAATATACAACACAGCAAAACCTATATAAAAAATACCAATTATTAAGAAATGTCAATTATTGCCAGTTGCCCAGGTTATTTCATGCTTTGATTTAATAATTACTTGATAAATGGTAAAAAAATCTTCACAAAAGTCCTACTCTGAAGTCTCATGGAAAATGAAGTTTATGCCAGCATTGTGGAGAATGAATAAACATGCAAAGTACTGAACTAGACACTAAGAATGAGAAGACAAAAATGAAACAACTGCTGTCCTCAAGGGGGTTATATTCTACAGAGAAGATACAGTATCTAGATGGCTAAGTAGAAGGCAAACTGAGGAACAAAATATTAATGCCTGGAAAAATCAGGGAAGACCTCACAGGGAAAAGATGAGTATTGAAGAAAGGGAGGGCTATGAAAGGTAAGATTAGTTGAGAGTGCATTCTGGGCATTACAAAAAGCTTGAGCAAATACAGAGAGGCAGAAGATGAAATCTTGAGCTAGGAAAAAAGCCTGTTCAGTTTGGCTGGAATATAGAGTACATGAAGAGAAATGAGAAAACAGGATAAAAAAATGTAGACTTGGAGCCAACTATATAGATGGCCTTAAATGCCACTTTGAAGAATTTATACTTTATCCTAGAAAAAAACAGAGAACCTGAGATGGTTTCTGAGCAGTGAAATTACATACTCAGGCCCGCACCTTAGTTAAGAATATTTTGACAGCTGTGTGAAATATGGCTTGGAAAGGTTATGACCATAATACAGGCAAAAGGAGATGAGAACCAGGGAGAAAGGGAAGGATACATGATTTAAGAGAATGAGATGGATACTCAAGATTGTGGAGACAAAATTGTCTTGGCAGGAACTGGCACCTAATTGAAGGGTGAAGGAAAGAATGAAAGATGACTACAAAGTCATAAACCCAAGTGACTGGAAAGATGAAAGGATCTTCAGTAGAAATGGAGAAGTTCAGAGAAGAAATCGTTTGTTTAGTCATTTCAGTCATGTTGACTCTTTGTGACTCCATTGGGGGTTTTCTTGGCAGAGAGGGTAGGGTGGTTTTGCCATTTTGTTCTCTCATTCATTTTACAGATGAGACAAATAGGGTTAAGTGACTTGCCCACAGTCACACAGTTAGTAAATATACACAAACAAATCTGAATCCAAGAAGATGAGTTTGACTCCAGGTCCAGCACTCTTTCTACCACACCACCTAGCTGCCCCTTAGAGAAGATATAAGTTGTTTCAGACATAATGTTTCAGATGCCAAAAGGTGGAAGTATATATACAACAGGAACCTAGAAACGTGAAGCTAGGATTCAGGAATAGAAACTAATGCTGCTTATCCAGATTTGAGAATCATCTCTCTATAAGAGTTGATGAGAACACCAAGAAAAGGGAATAGAGAGGAGAAGAATAGAGGGTATAGGAAAGGCCTTGGGGAACCATGTTGAGGAGGTGGCAGCTGGGTGATGATTCAAGCAAAGAAGAAATCTGTGTCAAAGAAAATGAAGAATGGAAGATTAGGCATGAGCAATGGACAGTCAACGGTATCAAAGGCTGGAGAACAAAAAGATGAGGAAGACTGAAAAAAAGACATTGGATTTAATGGCTAAAAACGCATTACTAACCTTGAAGAGGGCAGTTTCAATGGAGCAGTTGAATCGGAGGCCAGATCACAAGGGGTTGAAAAGTGAGTGGGTAGCAACTAGAAGTAGTAAGTGTAGATGACCAAACAATTGGCAATGAAAGGCAAGAGAGATACAGAATGGTGGTTTAAGGCAGAGGTTCTAAACCTAAGAGTCTGTGAACTTAGATGGGGAAAAAAATATATTTTTATCTTCATTAACCTCTAACAAATGTATTATTTTCAACTACTTTTAAACACCATTTTGAGGAGGGGTCATAGGCTTCAAAAGGCTGCCAATGCTCTATCACACACATACATACCTACAATACACATACATACACACACACACCTACTTTAAAAGGAAGGCAGGGTCAAGTGAAGGTTTTTTATGCTCTCAGAGAAGAGAGGAGGCAGTGGGAGTAATAGGGACAGGGAGAAAAATTTGCAAGGAAAACATTCACCTCTGCTTCAGAGACCAAAGCAAAATAGAGAAGACAGATGAAGATGGGGAAGATGGAAAAGAACTGAGTTTTGAGGTAAGGGGGATGAGGAACTCACAACGGATGGCCTTGAATTTAAAGTTGAAACCAAAGATTAACTGGTGAGAGAATAGAAGAGTAGGGGTGGCAGGGAAGGCTGAAAGAGAAAATTTGTAACAACCATCACAGGGAGTATCATAGAACATGAGAGTGGATCAGGGAAGAATACAAGATTTGTTGTGTATCCAAATGAAATTAGAAAATATGAGTCTGTGGTACATCTAAACAACACAATTCCATGACTTCCTCCAAGAGACGGCAGCAATTTGGAAGGATGGGAAGAAGTAGATGGTTTGGGTGACCAATGGTTGAGCATTGTCAGTGTGTGAATAATAGGAACAAAAGGGGACTGGAAATTATAATCTTGTTTCACAAAACAACAAAAAGCAATGGAAGTGAAGTTGAGGTTGTAGAAAACTTAGATTAACCACAAAGTCCTATCATTCAAAAACATTTATAGATAAAGTTGGAAAGACAACAAATAGATGCAAAAAGGAAACATCTGTCAACATTTCTCTAGAAAGCTATTTGCACTGTAAGTGATGTTGGAAATCTGCACAATTTGAACCCAAGTCTATGAGAGTGAAAGCTTGTTTTTTCACATGTAACATACAAAAATTTGGGCTAGTTTTCAAGAATAGTAGTGATATTCCACTGTATTCAGATCAGTCCATATCCAGAGCATTGTCTTCAGTTCTGGGTGCCACATTTTAGAAACAATAACAAGCTAGAAAATACTCAGAGACCAGAACAGAATGAAATAGACCTGATCGATAAAAGGGCCATGAGATCGTGCCAGGTACTGAAGAAAATAGGTATTTTTAACCTAGAAAAGAGATTATTTGAGGGAGGCAGAACATGATAGTTTTGTTCAAGGGCTGTCACAAAGAGGGATTACACATATTCTGCTGCACCTCAAAGGGAAGAACAAGGAATAATCTATAGAAGTAGCAGAGACAAAGATTTAGGCTTCATGGTAGGAAAAACGGAAAAACTTAACAATAGGAAAAACTAACAATCAGAATTTGTTAGGACAGCAGTCTTGGAACGTTGTGTTTCCCCTTCACCAGGAGTATTCAAGTAAATGTTGGATGATCACTTGATAGGTAGAAGTGGACTTTTGGTCAGGTGTGGGATGTACTAGAAGGCTACCTCTAAGGTACCTTGAGTACTAAATTCCATTAAGTCTTTACTTTACCCTCAAAATAGGAGCTGTTCAGCAAGTATAAAATAAAATAATGCCAGCAGAATAAATCACATGGGTTGAGAAAAACCATAACATGCCAGCATTTTTCATTACAGAATTCAAAACAAAATTATTGATAGGGTTTATAAAATCTTATATCTCAGTGCCTAGGAAAAACAGGCTTCCTTTCCCTCCTTCACAATGACCCTATAACATAAACTATGGGGCCGCCCTGGGTAATCTCCAAGAACAGAATCCAAAATGGTCATATTTAGGTCACAGCCATCAAAACACATCACATATCTGATGGTCACAGTCATCAAAACAGGTCCTATTCCAGGCACACAAAAACTCTCAGTCTAAAAAAACTTTCATACGAATAGGCCAATACCAATTCATCCTAACTTCTGCCACCCCAAATTTAAAGTAGGCCCACAAGGAACCAATTTTAGTCCAATTTCACTGCATTCCCCCTAGAATGGATCGGAACCTTCAGATCAGGGATTCTGTAACGTACACTTCTAGTAGTCTGGCAAAGGCTATGCACCACTTCTCAAAATTATGTTTTTTAAATATATAAAATTACATATCTATATGTATATATATATGTATGTATTACATATATATATGTATATATGGGACATTAAATGTATTGAAATTCAATCATCAAAATGTTTTAAAAACAAGCTCATGGACTACAGGCTAAGAACTCCTGGAGTGAACAGTGCTCAGAATCATTCTTCCAGACTTTTCGATCTCAAATGCCTGGTAAGGTATTTTCAACAGCTAAGTCCCAAATAAGTCTTTCCTGTCATTTCTCCTATTCTCATCTCCCAAGGTATTCCTTAGGGATTTCAGAACTACCCAGATGAGGTTTAGAGCCTGAGATCAGCAAAGCCCAATTTCAGAAACTATAACCCCATTATATGCTTTTATTTTTCCCTATTGTGTATAATTTGTGGTCTATATTAAAGAATGCTCTTCAGATGTTAAAAATAAGAACCAAATCTATTCTGACACTGATAAATATTGCATTTAACTAAATTATTCACAACCCGGACACACATTACTGAATAATTTCATGCAAACTGTCAACTTAAATTTTAAAATTATACTATGCAATACTTGGGTGGAGAGCTTTCCAGACTTAGCATGGGAAGAGAGAAAGGAGTTTATTTGTTTTTCTTAACTTCGCTTACAGAAGATAAAAATGTCATGAACCAAACAATTTTAAGTTATTACTTTTTTTAAATTATCCTCTGAATAAATGAATTAAAAGCTTATTCAATTCACCTTGATTTTTTAAAAATATGCTGAGTTTCTCTTTTATAAAAATTTATTACAAAGCATTTCCATAAAAGTTTGTCAGGGCCCATTTTTCATTTTCCTTACAAATTCATAATGGGCTAAATCCTAAACTAACACTTCTTCATATGTATTATAACAATTCTTCCTTAGGGGACCACATGACTGCACATGTATAACTTGTATCAAATTGCTTGCCATCTCAGGGAAGGAGGAGAGAGAGGAGGGAGAGAGTTTGGAAATTTTAAATAAAATTTAAAACAAAAAAAACTTAAATGTTAAAAATTTTCACATGTAATTTAAAAATATTAAAAATTTAAAAAATAAATCAAACTCCCTTTCAACTGTAAAAACAAAACGAAAATGTGTAGGATCAAAAAAAAGCCATGATTTGCCAAGCTATGTCAATTTCAAAAAAGTAAAAAGGCAGCATAGGCACTGGAATCTAATTTACACCACATAAATATCTATGCAGAATTACTATTCAGTGTTTCAAACTACACATTAGAAATTTAAATGGAGAGATGTGGTCTAGTGGAGCAGAGCAACATGAAAATATAAAGTTCTATTTCTGAACTGTAACCTCACTGGGAGGCTTTCGGCAAGATCTTTGTTTATCATCTAAGGGAACGACTCATATTTAATTCATTCGTTGAGCATTTATTGCCTACTGGCAAAATATATTAAACTGTGGGGAATACCAAAAGGAGTAAGGTTGTCTCTTCCTTTACGGAGTTCATACTTCAATAGCAAAGATAAGATGCAAACATAAATAATTCTAACAAAAGGCAGAAGATGAAAGAATGGCCAGAGAGGTATGGATCAGAGGGCTATAGAAGTCCCAAAAGGGAAATACTGAACTGCTTAAATATGATGTCTTTATAATGAGAAAGGTATTTGGTTTGAGGTATTTGAAATCTGAATCTCAAGTAATTTATTTATTTTTTTTTCCCCTTCTAGAGCACTATTTCCTATTCCAAATTATACTATGGACTGGCATGATATCTAAATTCTCCCTACCAGCTATGGGGATTGACTGGGACCAAGAGCTATCCATTAATAAATGCTTGTTAACCTGAATCAAATTCAATAGGAAGCAGGAAGTAGATGGTTAGTAACTACTAACATAAATATGAATCATCTCTGGCTTCAAGTAGCTTTCATTCTATCAGGAGAGGCATGTACACAATTAAATTTACACAAAGGAAATACAATATAAAGGGGAGACAGCATGTACTAGCAAAGTTTTTTTGGGGGGGAGGGGGTCTGTTAATCAATCAGGGAGCATTTCTTAAGTGCTTACTATGTACCCGGCACTGGTAGGGCATTAGGGATAGAAATCCAAACAATAAAACAATTCCTACTCTCAAGGATCTCAGAGAAAAATTGCTTGTGTAGGAAGCAACACAAGTTGAGTTTTGAAGGTGGTTTGGATATCAAAGTGACACAGGAGAAAAGGGAGTGCATTCCAGACAAGAGAAAAAAACAGCCTGTACAAAAACATGGAGATGAGATAAAATGTTGTGTGAGAAGTCAGTTTTAAGTGAATACATTTTGGAAATAAGGTCTTTTGGTTATTAAAAAATTTTTCACATCAGTAAGACAGAGTCACTAGAGTATTAGAGTTGGAGTCAGAAAGACCTGAGTTCAAATCCAGTCCCAGTCACTTAGGAGTTATGTGACCCAGGGCAAGTCAACTAACCTCTCTCTGCCTCAGTATCTTCATCTGTAAAATGAAGATGAATTAAGGGAGATAATGTAAAGTGCTTTGTAAACCTTAAAGCACTATACATAAATGCTAGATATTATCATTATAATTTTTTAAAATATATACAAGGACTGGAGTATGGAAAATGCCCATCTTGAAGACAGAGACTATATACATAAGATTATGTGTATAACATCCTCTCCTTCAATCTTATACTGTAAAAATCTCACTGTCCTACATACAGAATGATCATCACCTGAAAGCAAGGGCAATGATAATTGAGACTGCCAGTGAATTACTTTTTAAAGTAAAATGTTCTACCCTAGTTAAATGTTGTACATTGGTAACATTCCTAGATAAAGTAATTTGGCTTTATCTATGAATGCAGTGCCATGTTTAACACCCTCATTCTCACATTTTAACAGAGTTATAAATCTACAATAATAAAAGAATGTGATCCATGCTTGAACAAGTCAGAGGCCATTTGGGTGACTTTTTCCTCAATTCCAACATAGTGGGGTCAGGCACAGAAGGCCCCTTCTGCAATGTTCTACACCAAAGATTCACTACTTCCAGCTGCACCTCTGACATATAAGTGCTGATAAAATATTTGGAAAATAATTGATTTTTTTATCAAAATTTGAAATACAGCAGAGACTGGAGAACATTATAACATTATAAAGACTATACTTTGATGTATTCAAAAAATACAGAGCAAGTTCACACATTAAAAAGTGTTTCTACGCTGGCATATCTTTATTATCTAATCATGCAAACTTCAAAAAATGAAGAATTATGCATGAAATCTTCAACCTAAAATATGACGATGCCAGCTGCAACATGAACTTGAATGCAATTTTACCTAAACTATGCCAAGACAAAAAAAAAGTTGTGATTAAAGTTAGAACAAAAATCAATCTAGTTCAAAATTGTCTAATGTGAGATACATCTAATCTAAAATGCCCACAGTCAAGTGAAGTCATATAGTCTAAAAGTATATCTCAGCCTTTTTTCAAGCCATTGTTCAACACACAGATGAACCTAACTTTCAGTAGCTCCCTACTATAATTCTGTAAGCATGTCACGTAAGGAATTTAAAATTGTTAAGACACAGTGGGACATTATGGCTATCTTCAGATAGATTCAGAAGGTTGATCATACAGAGGCAGGAGTGGATATTCTGTGCAGTTAAATTTGATCACAGGGCTAGAGATTTAAAACTGGAAGAGATCTCAGAAGTCATCAGTCCATCTCCCTTATTTTAAAGATTAGGAAATGGAGGCCTAGAAAGGTTCAACCATTTGTCCAGTTATATAAATAGAGAGATAATTGGGTCTTGAACCCAGATCTTAGGATTCCTTTGACCCAGAAGCTCTGGATTTTGCATGTGATACTCCTGGGAGTTTTCATCTTTTCATCTTGGAGTTTCTCTCAGGAGGTGACCAGTGGATTCTTTCTGTTTTCCCTTTGCCCTCTTGTTCTAGTAAGTCTGGACAGTTTGGGGGTTTTTTTCATGACTTCTGGAAATATGATATCCAGTCTCTTGTTTTATTCATGTAATCTGACTATTCTTAAATTAGCTCTTGATGTGTTTCAATTGTTTTTGATAAAAGATAACCTTACATTTCCTTTTATTTGGTTCAACCTTTTGGCTTTGTTTTAATATTTCTTCTTGTCTTATAAAATCATTAACTCTATTAAAATTTTCAAGGAGTTTGTTACTTGGAAGTTTTGTACTTTTTGTACTAAGCTGTTCATTCTTTTTCCAAGCCCTACTTCTCATTTTTTTCAAGTCCTATTTCTCATTTCTATTCCAAAGCTCAGTAGGGTGCCGTTCTTAGATCCTTATTGGAGTTGTTAGGGGGGAGTCAGTAAGGGAGTTAAAACGGGGCTGTACTGCTTCCTCCTACTTATCCATCATGGCTGCTCTCCAAGGTCTTAGGATCCCAAATCCAAGACTCCTTTCAGGACATTATGTTGCCTCCAAAAGATAGAATTAGTAAGGTAGATTTGAACTCAGTAGAAAAAAGTATTCAATTATTCAAAAGCAGAACTAATTGCCTCATAAGGTGGTGACTCCACATTAATTAATAATTCTTACAAAGTTTCTGACCACCAATCAAGAATGTTGTAAAAGTGACTAAGTACAGAATAAGAAGTTGGATGAAATGTTGTTCTAAGATGCTTTTCAACTTCAAGCGTCTGTAATTCTGACTCATTTAGCATCTTAAAAACACACGACAGAGAAGAACTACGTGAGTGACAGCAATAAAAGAGAGACCCTAGTTCTAATGACCAATTTAATTATCTAAAGGGAGTCATTTTTTCTACATATATTTTCTACATATATTCTACACAAGGATAATATTATACTGCAAACTCTAGAGTCTGAGGAAACATTCATTAAGAAGAAATTGGCCTATACAAAACCTTTTCTTCTGCATTATTTTTTGGAACTGTTTACTATTTGAACATGTCAAATCAAAAGGCCACAAAAGTAAGTGTACCTAGTAGGACATTATACTTTAGTATTACGGCCAGAAATAAGACTAACATTTATTCTACAGAAACTCAAAAGGCGTTCATCAACAACAGTTGTATAAGAATAATACATGATCAGGATTAGTGTTTTTAATCAAAACAATATGAATCCAAATATAAATTGGTTTTGAATCCAAATAAATGTTCATTACCTTTTCACAGAAAGAGTAAGGACACAGAGTTGAGGTTGAGAGGAGAGGAGGAAGAGGGAAAAGCAGAACCTTAGATGACAAGATGTAAGGGCATTTGAAGTGATGCATACACACACATACACACACACACACACACAAAGATGGATGTTTAAAATAAGTTACTGTCATTAACAACAAAGGCTGGACTTATTCTAACCACAGAGTTCTTGATGTAACAAACAGATGGAAAGACCTAAACACTAAGAAGTTGAGGAAAATGGGTCAAAAATACAAGAGAACAAGGCATAGGAAAAAAAGAGAAATTGCAACTGTTTCAGAATTTGAAGAACAGAAATATTTTTCTGTCAAATGAAATTCACGCATGTATCATTAAAAAGTAAAAAATGACAAGTAAGTCCCCCAGTCAAAATCAAAAGGTTCATCTGAGCAGAGCGCTGGAAATAACTTTTTCATTTGATTCATTTAAAAGTTAGATCTAGAAATGAAAACTCAGAAGTTATGTAGCAGAATACATTTCATTTTACAGATGAAGAAATTAAGAGCCAGAGAGATAAGGTACTTGGTCCAAGGTTACTCATCAAGCTACTACCTTGAAGAATTAGGGGCAGCTAGGTGGCGAAGTGGATAAAGCACCAGTGCAGGAGTCAGGAGGACCTGAGTTCAAATCTTACCTCACACACTTGACACTCACTAGCTGTATGACCTTGGGTAAGTCACTTAACCCCAACTGACTCATCCTGGGTCATCTCCAGTCATCCTGATGAGTATTTGGTCCCTGGAGTCAGATGACCGTGGAGGAGAAGTGAGGCTGGTGACCTGCACAGCCCTCCCTCACTCAAAACAAAGCCAAGTGCAAGTCATGTCATCATTTCTCTGATGGCATAGTCTTCCTCAGCAACAAAGGACGAACATACACAACTTAGGATCTTGATACTACATGTCTCTCTGTCCATTTCTTAAGTCTGGAAAATTTAGGATTATTGAATGACAGGAAGTATGTTTGTAAAGTATCAAATGTATTGCCTTATAATTTCATTCAGGAGGCAGAATATGATGCCATTTTCAATGGATAACTAGCATCTTTCACTCAAGTCTTCCTATAATGCCTCACCACAAAGCAGAGGTGTCCCAAGTTTAGACCAGAAGAACACAAAACCTCAGGTTCTACCAAGTTGGAAAAGCTTGGAATATTGTTCTTACAATATTGTCTGCATTACCGTTATCTGAGGACTGGTGCAGAGAAGCTCATTTTCAGAAGACTGGCCAATAGATAATGATTATTTTTTTCTTCAGTAGCAACTCATTCTATCTACTAAGGTGTGAAGAGGGGGTAACAACTGTCATTAATGAAGAGCCAAATTAAATCCATGAGGTATTGGGAATTTTATTCATAATACATTTTGTCTTTTCTGTAAAAAAAAAAAAAAAGACTGAAGTAGATTATGCAAAATGTTCCTAATAAACCTGAAATAATGTTACGGTTGTACCTACAATTATGGCTAGCATTTATATAAACAATTTTAGGTTTGCAAAGTCCACTCCTTTGATCCTCACCACAACCCTACGAGTTGTGTACTATTTTCATCTCCATTTTTACACAGGAGTAAACTGAAGCTACTAAGTATGTAAGTCAGTATTTCAGATCTTCCTAACTCCAAAGACAGCACTATATTCAGTACCCCATACCTAGCTTACCTAAAAACATTTTTTCTTAATCTAACAATGACAACACTAGGTAAACATCAGACACTGACAGGGAAAAGGAAAATCTAGGAAAGCAAAGGACTTATGACATTACCAAGATGACAGCTCATTTTACCTGAGACACAGGGATCTATCAGTTTCTATTTGCAGAAAAATCTCCTTGGCTTTCATGAATATCCAGGAAATGGTAGTGTCCTTTTGATAAACACAGATAAACTTGAAAGCTAATTAAGTGCCATGTCCTCTGCACTATTCTGTACACATCTGGAGTACTATGCTCAGCTGGGATGACCCACTTTCTGAGGGGCACTGACAAACTGAAGGAGGGGCAGAAGAAGATAACAGCAAGAAAAATTATGTCACATGCAGAAGAGCTGCAGGAACTGGGGGGTGGGGCAGCTCCGAGAAGACTTTTCCAAGCCAAAGGTCGATCCTGTTCCTCCTAGGGCATGGAAGGGCCACACCCTTAGTTATAACGTGGCATTTATTATAACAAGAAATGTTCACTCTGGGTTATTGTAGGAATTCTCTAGACAGCATATGATCGTCCTTGTTGGGGTTTATGCTGGCAATTAACAGATGACAAAGCACTTCTCTCGATTAAAGAGCTAGGTCCTTCATTTGTGTGTTTGAAGATGACCGTTCTGGAATTAATTAAGCGTGTTGAACCATGCTTCAACAGACCATCCCTGCCTTTTCCACTCTGTTTTTCAATGTAAAATTCCCCTTGTTTTGGACCGTGTAAGGTCGATAATCTACCTGTTAGCCCTCTTTGTCTGCATTTTCTCATCAGGGAGCAAACCCAGCAGACCGGGTGCCAAGAGGGCACAAACACATCATTCAGTGCCGTCTCGGTGCATCATGAACGCGTCCCAGAGGCCGGCTGGATGGACCTGTTGTGGCCGCATGCAGGGACGCCAGTTCCCGCACGCTGCTGCACGCACTCACCGACAGGATAGCAAGGAAAGACTTGCGCGTTTCCCAAGGTGCTTCTAAGCGTGCGGGGCACCGGCCAGGGCGGATGCGGGCTAGTGGCGGGCCCTTCAAACAGACAGACGCAGTCGGCAGGCCAGGGAAGGCTAGGCAGCCTCCGCGCAGGTGAGCGCTTACCGGAGGAAAGTTAGGCAGCTAGAGGCCCGGGCGCAGGTGAGCCGCCCCTCGCCCCTCCCCCCTCCCCTCCCCGCGGTGCCGCCCCTGGCCCAGGTGAGCCGCCCCTCCCCGCGGTGCCGCCCCTGGCCCAGGTGAGCCGCCCCTCCCCGCGGTGCCGCCCCTGGCCCAGGTGAGCCGCCCCCCCACCTCCCCGCGGTGCCGCCCCTGGCCCAGGTGAGCCGCCCCCCCACCTCCCCGC